>JARHVA010005578.1:935000-1070000 GCA_037957365.1 Torreya grandis | reverse complement strand
TACAAAACTAAGATGCTACAAATATTCAATTTAATTTTTTACACAGATGTTTATGCTAAAAGGAGAACCTCCTCCTTCTTACTAATTTATCATGCTTAGCCATCTTTTGATCTAAGTCTAGACAAATCCAAAAAACTATCATTTTATAAGCCTAACAATACTTTTTGACTACTCATAAAGAATAAATCAGCCTCTTGTTCTTTGTGTAATTTTTATATGTAGTTTTCCTCTTTCACTATCCCACACATTCTATCTTCCCTTCATTCCCATACTATATATTGAAATTCATTTGTCATGTAAACAAACTATCTCAATCATTACCTAAAAAATAATCATTAGTGCATTTGCAGTTTTATAACCATCTATCATATCACATTTACATACATATTATTATCACATTTCAAAATATCAGCATATCCATAACATTATCAAAATCACAGATCTATATAAATTCATCACATTCCTAGTCATATAAAGTGTATAAAGTAAAAATCATACATTATAAATCAAACAAGATACTAGATAATTTTAAAGCCAAAATGTGTCACACACACACACACACACACACACACACACACACACACACACACACATGTATGTATATATGTTGTATACATCAAATTTTAGTATAAACACACATGTAGAGGTAAAATGTGTCTCAAATAATCCCAAAAAAAATAGGCTACCATATCCTCCTACTTATCCTCTTCTGATAAGGATCCAATGTAGAGTTTTATGAGATCTAGTTCCTATTAGAATGTCATTTGTGGCTTGTAAATTCTTAGAAATATTCCCCTCCAACTATTTATCTATTAGATGATTCTTGTTCAGCTATCATGGTAAAAATATCATTTGAAAATCTAAATGATCCACCTTGTCCTATACGTAAATGTTCTTTGCCATATTTTGAATGAGCTCCTTAGATATATGATAAACTAGGTAAAATAAATTTTTGTGACTATTCATAACCATAAGAAGGCTTATATTAGTCATAAGTCTCTCTTTAGTGATCCCAGTACACATGTGAAACATGTTCACCATAGTATCTCTAATTAGTTACTTCCACTATGTGGATAAATATGAAATACATGAACACACAAACATACTTTATACATCCACTTGAAAAGATAAATAAAAATTTAATAAACTATAAATCAATGTCAAAAAAATAATAAAGAGCTAAAAACTAAATAATCATTGTCTTAGATCAACCCCACTCTTACTAGTTAATATGAGTGCTTATCATAACTCATCATTGCCTATTCCTTAGTTATTGGCTCACTCTACTAATCATATGTGGTCTTATCCTCCTATAATTACCATTGACCTCTATTGCTATTATTGATATGGATTTTCCTAGGTTACTAATTATGGTGGTAGTTGTGGTTACTGTTGGCCATCTCTAGGCACTCCCTAAGCCACCTAGGCTATTGGTGTTATAATAAGCACTACATAAAATCCTCCTCCAACTAGTGTTTATACTTTAATTTGACCCCCTCATTCTAAATGCTACATTATATTGTGTTCCTTCTCATCATCATCTACCTATGACCAGTGCACTAATATGGGTCCCTATTGTCAATGGATTCACACCAATCTCTCAATACATGCATATTGGCTTATTTATCTCACATATAATACCCATGGAATGGTTAGATTAGGTACATATTATACCCTAAACTATTGGTGCACCCTATCAACAAAGTGATTCTCAACCTAATCATAGTAATCATGCACCTACCATGAGATCTTGTAAGCTGATAGTGCGATCATCTCATTTAACCACTACCTAAGCATCCCCAATATAGGATCACTATTATATCCCCTATTTTTATATTACCCACTTTATTTATGTTCATGATCATAGGGAAGTTTAGTCTTATGTAGGCTTTGAAGGTCATGTCCTATCAATAAGAAGCTTGTTCATGCTTTATAATATACTAAATTAGTCATGTTTAGGTGTTTAAAGTATATTTAGGTTATTTAATAGGTGTGTAAATCATTATCTTTGTAAGATTTGGTATTTTGAGCTTATATTCTATTTTCCTACCAAAAATTTATATTTATAAATCCAAACTTGTTGAGACATTTTGGAAGGGGATTTTCATGTCCTATAGCATGTTATGATTATGATCTTGATTGTAAAGGTTTTATTAAGGTATTACGAAGATTTTTAAGTGGTATTTTTCATTTATCCATACTTAACCATGGTTAAGTCAACACAAGGTTAAGTTAAAGGCACTTATAAAGTATTTTGTATGTTGGAAATAAAGAAGGTGCATGTAGTATAAAAGAAATTGTTATAGGCCCAATTCACACCCTTGAAGAGGGTTATTTAGGATCTCTCCAATTTATCTATAATATGAGGATAACCCCAGGCTGTGGGTTGCCTATGTTGGGTCTGAACCTCCAAAATAGGATAGCTTCCTCTTTGATTCTCACCTAAGACCAAAGCTAAGTTTAATGCTTCATAGGGAAAGAGTTAGAAAGAGAGTAAGGGATCCTAAGAAAGTTAACCAAGAGATTAACCAAACTTAATATGGAATTTCCCATAATCTTGAACCCACATTAGATCAATAGAGGATAATACTAGTTTAAATAACCTTAAGATCAAGCTAATTTGCATAAGTATTTCATATAATAGGTTCATAATAGAACACTAATATAGACCTAAAAATGACATTGAGAAATCCCTAAATAAATTTAGAGAGAAGGACCATGGATGAGGAATATTCTCTTTCACATAATGTCATAGTGCACAACTCATCAGACACAGATTCATGGCAAAAGATAAGCAAAGAAAATCCATAGGCATTAAGAGGTAGTTTTAATAAATTCTTGATAGGGTCAAGCCTAATCAAGATGAACATACTTTGTCGGATCTCAAGGAATTTCCCATCTCTAAATTATATTAAAAAGTCTAAAATATGAGAACTCCTTACAAAATGGAAAGAAAGGGATAATATAGAAGGGGAAGAGGAGAGAGAAAAAGGGGAGCATGTTGTTCATGATAATCAATGAGATGTCATCTTTAAGAGATGTTTCAATAATATTTTGGTCCAAATAGAACATTTTATTATGAATTATATATTCATTATTTGCCTAGATAGCCTCCAAATCATTCCATTGATTGAATAAGTTACACTAGAAGACAAGAGTTTACCATAAGTGGAAAGTCATGATCTTGCTAAAAAGGAATGCTCCAACTACTTTATAAATCCCCAAGTCTTGTTGATTTAGATTTTCTACTATATATCATTATAAGGACAAAACCCTCATATCTTCAAACTACCAAGGACATGTCATGTCTATTTTGAATGGTGGTTTGTTGAGGACGTGACTTGAGATGATCTTCTAACTAATAATATATCTACTTTGTGCCTTGGATCCTACACCAAGATAACTATAGGTTAAAATAAATATAAGTATATTGTTTTTCCTATAGTTTTACATTTATATGGCACTTTTTTTAATGTCAGGTCCTATTTGAGTCTACATCAAGCTCCCTTTAATTTTTTTTCCAACTCAAGTTAGACTTGAGTTCAGGTTCTTTTAATCTTACTCACCAAATTAGGTCAATTTTGTTTGCTATTGGCAATAGGTAATCAAATTGGATCATTAACTCTCTTGACTTTATTTCTCTCCCTTAGATTTTTAAATCTGATTAAATGCAAGTCATAGGTATTTGGGACCCACTACCCTGAGCTTGGTTTCTCATTAGTTTCTAAGATTGCCTAACCATTTTACTTGCTTGAGCTCCCATGCACTTGACACTTGTCAGCTACTATTCCTTCTTAGGTTCTCACCAAGGATTTTGGATCCAAATGGTCACTTTTTAGGTCTTAAAAATGAAGTCAATGCATATGTTTGCCATTCTTTGACCAGCTTTTCAATTTTACAACTTGAAGTAAAAAGATCGTGGCGGCACCAAACTTGCAAATAATGGACCTGATGCTAAAAGGAACAAACCCTTTTGATATACTAGCCATTTGAGCTTTCTAGATTCTTTTTCAAAGCTTTGAATTTGACTAGTTCATGTGATTTTGCATGATGTCTTGATGATGATCTAGTCTAAAATAGCTAAGTATGGAAACTTAATAAAATCTACATTAGGAGCCAACTTCACCCCTGCATATGTTTCATTTTTCCACAACACATGAGGTGTAACTTGGTGAATATTAGCTAAAATATAAAATTAATAGAACCATATGATTGTTTCTTCCTAATATTGGCACATGTGTGAGATTTGGAACAATGAAAATGCCTACTCAGCTTTTTTGCTACTAGAACCAAACATTTGGACAAGCTCTGGATGGAATGAGTGGACCAAAATAATTCCACATGATCCTTTCTTATCTAGAGCACTCCATACAGTCCCTTAAACCTTGGACCAATCTTTATAAAATGATGAATTATACTTTAAGTGAACCTAAAGTTATTCAAAAGCTTGCGAGCTTCATGATTTCTCTGTTCTACTCATTCCATCTAGGGCTAGTTTAGACCATTTTGATCAGTAAAGAACTCTACTTCTTTCCCTACATCAAGACCATTAAAAATTAGGCACATGCTTAGTATATGGGCCAAATATGACCCACATTTTTGGTGACTCATAAGGAAGCATGTTTTCTATGCTTGAGAACCCAATTTATTTTATCTTGACTAATCTATTGAGCATGGATTCACCTTTATATAATTGATTTAATCATGAATATGATGCAAGGATTCCCATTTTTGGAACTTCCTCTTGAAAAAATAAGGACAAAAATAAAACAACAAAGTCAAATACACATAGGCAAATACAAGAAAGAAAGAAAAACCAACCTAGTAAACAAATGTGCATAAGGGCACTTAAAGAAAAGTATGAAACCTACACTAACCTAAATATAAGGTTATAATTTACAATTAATTCCCACCTAGATCAAAGGTAAAGTATTTTTCATCATCTACTTATGATGGACTAGGTTGGAAAACACCTGGCCTTTGAGAGCTTATGATATGTGAGCTGAAATGCTTGGTTGTTGAATCCTTTGGCATGATCTCAAGTGCATAAAAAGGGGAAAACATGTCTCCAATGTAGACATATTAGTCTATTCCTTCAATTATTTCTCCAAATTGGATTTTAGGGGCATCTACAAACTCCTCTTTTGAACTGGTACTTGGTTGATTATTTAGACTCAGGCAAAAATGCTCTAAGTCATCCTAAAATGCAGCCTCATCTTGGTCATCCAAGGTAATGCCAATTTCAACACCATATAATCTCTATTTTCTTTGAATGGGATCATATGTTGGTTCATGAATCCACCTAAGGCTTAGCATTTCATATCCTTATGGATCTAAATTTGACCATTCCCCTTCATTTTTAAGGCATCAACACTACCTTCAAAGAACATCTCATATTGAGATTGGTCAGCACCTTTAACCTAATTATTGATTTAATCTTCATGTTATAGAGAGGGTATAGGCTGACTTAGAACCTCTACCTAATCCATGAATTAATATAACAACTATTTAAATACTTCATCTTGATCTTCTTTTTCTTTTATTTCTTCCTCAAGATCATTTATGATCTCTCCAACATGGTCAGATGACTGATTGACTATATCAATATCTATGTCTTACTCATTTTCATCTATGGTCATACCAGATGGAACCTCTTAAAACCAAAAAAAATATTCCCTACTCTCAACCACATATTTTCTATACATATATTCAAAAGTGAAGTCATTAGTACTGTATTCAGGCTTTAAAATATCAAATCTATACCAAGAAGTCATATTAAAAGTTTATTCTTCCCCTTTTGAAAGAAGTGGGATACCTATTATGACCTCTTTATCATAGACACTTGTGTTATCTTCTTCAATATCCACTTTCACTATAAGGTCCTCTTATATCCTTTCTAAAATAGGCTCTTTCTTCATGAGGGAGTTGGTGGGAGGGTGAAGAAGTTTACCTTGTTTGTTGACCAAGAGAGTATCCCTCCACCCAAAAATTTTGGAGAATTTTTTATGTAGTTTTTGAGGGAAAGAGGGAGATTATTTAAAATCTTGTACACCAATTTCATTAACCTAAGCTATAGTTCTTTGATTCATCTCTTTCAAAACTAATCTTTCTACTAATACTAGCTCCTAGACCTTCTCAACTAACATTTCCCTTCTCTATTTTATACCCTCCTCAATTTATTTCAATGAGGAGAATGTGGTACAATATTTGGACACCTCCTCCCTTTCTTGATGGGTGTAGGAGAGGGTAGTTTCATAATAGAGGGTATGAAATAGTCGGGTTCAGTGACATAAGAGAGAATCCAAGATGGAAGGGCTTCATGTTCCTTAGCTGATAGAGGTGAGGCTCGAAAAGGTTGAATAGAAGGGGAAGTAGGTTGATATTGAGGATAGATAATCTCCTTTTAGGGTTGGTAGAAATTATTATATGGATTATACATTAAACTTTGATGACCATGTGGGGTGAATCCATGAATATTGCTAATTTGATATGAAGGATAAATAAAGAATAAACATGCATTTTAATCAAATATGTGGTGATTTTACATACCAAATGATGGTGTTTAGGCACATAGGCTACCTAAAATAGTTAATGGATGATTAGAGTATCCATCGATGTTTCCTAGAATGCCTCTAAAGGCTAATATGTATAAGAACAACATAAAAATTCTTCCACTAATTTAGACCTTAGTCCCACCAAGTGTACCAAAAACCATTATAGGCTCTCTCCAATTCAGACCCTTGGAGATGGTTATTCAAGCTCTCTCTAATTGAGCTATAATATTAGGACAACCCTAAGATATGGGTCACCTATGTTGGGGTTGAACTTCTGGAGTAGGTTAGCTTCTTCTTTGATGCTCACCTAAGACTAAATATAAACCTAATGCTTCATAGGGAAAGAGTTAGAAATAGAGTAAGGTATCCTAAGAAAGTTAATCAAGTGATGCACCAAACTTAACAATGAATTTAGCATAAGATCGAACCCAAACTAGATCAGTAGAGGATGATACTAGCTTACATAACCTTAATATCAAGTTAATTTGCATAAGTATTTCATAAAAAAGGTTCAAAATAGAACACTAATCTAAACCTAAAAAAAAAATTGAGAACTCCCTAAACAAAGTCAAAGAGATGGACCATGGATTGGGAATATTCTCTTTCACATAATACCATAGTGCATAACTCATCAAACATAGATTCAAGGCAAAATATAAGCAAATAAAATCCTTAGGCATTAAGAAGTAGTTCTTACAAATGCTTGATAGGGTCAAGCCTAATAAAGCTAAATATACTTTGAAATTTATCAAGGAATGTCCCATCTCTCAAAAAGATAAAAAAATACAATCTAAAAACTCTTTACAAAATGGAAAGAAAGGGATAATATAGGAGAAGGGGAAGAGGAGAGAGAAAAGGGGGAGCATGTTGTTCATAATAATCAATGAGTTGTTATCTTCAAAATATGTTTTACTAAGCTTTTGGTCTAATTAGAACATGTTATTATGAGTGAGATATTGATGATTTGCCTAGATAGCCTATGAATCATTCTATTGATTTAAAAAGATGCACTAGAAGATAATAATTTACCAAAAATGGCATGTCATGATCCTACTAAAAATGAATTCTCCAACTACATTCCAAATCCCCAACTCCTACTGCTTTGGATTTTATACTAGATTTCATTATGAGGATAAAACCCTCATATCTTCAAACTATCAAGTACATGCCATGTATATTCTAAATGATGGTTTATTGAGGACATGACTTGGGATGATTTTCTCATTAATCATATATCTAATTTTTGCCTTGGATCCTAGATCAAGATAACTATAGGTGAAAACCAATCTAAGGATATTGATTTTCCTATAGTTTTACATATAAATGGTGAACTATTCAATGTTCAGTCCTATCTAAGTCTACATTAAGCTTCCTTATTTTAATTTTTTACAAATTAGGTTACACCTAAGTTTAGGTTCTTTTGATATTAATTAACGAGTTAGGTTGGTTTTGCTTTCTATTAACTGTCGATAATTGACCTAGATCATTGACCCTCTTGACTTTATTTCACTCCATCATGTTTTGAAATTTGATTAAACATGGGATGCATATCTTTGGCACACACTACCATGATCTTGGTTTCTCATTGGCCTTTGGGATTTCTTGACCATTTAACTTGATCGAGATCCCATGCACTTGACACTTTTTAGCCACATTTTCCTTCTCTAGTTGTCACCAAGGATTTTGGATCCAAAAGGTCAGTTTGTGGGTCTTAAAAATGATGTCCACGTAGATGTCTTCCATTCCTTGACCAAATTTATAATTTTACAAATTTTAGTGCAAATATCATGGGGGTACCAAACTTGAATAAATTGGTACTAATGCTAAAAGGAATAAACCCTTTTGATCTACTGACCATTCAAAATTTCTACATGTTTTTATAAAATGTTGAAGTCAACTAGTTCATGTGATTTTACATGACATCTTTATGACTATCTAGTCTAAAATAGCTAAGTATGGAAACTTATCAAAAAAAAATTTAGGAGATAACTTTTCCCATACATATCTTTCATTATGCCATAATGCATGAGCTAAAACTTGGCACATATGAACTAAAATCCAAAATGAATAGACCCATATGATTATTTCTTCTTGAGACTACCACACATATGAGATCTAGTGCCATGAGAATGTCTACTTATATTTTTTTATACTAGAACCAAATTGTTGGACAATCTCTAGATGTAATGAGTGGACCAAATGAATTTCACATGCTCTCATGCTTATCCAAAGCACATCCCTATAACCTTAGAGCAGTCTTTAGAAATTGATGAATTACACTTTAAGTGAACCTAAAGTGCTTAAAAATATTGTGAGATTCATGATTTATCCATTTCACTCATTCCATTCAGAGCTAATTTAGATCATTTTGATCAGTCAGGAACTCTACTTCTTTCCCTACATTAGGACCATTAGCAACTGGGCACATGCCTGGTATGTGAGCCAAATATGGCCAATAGAAACTAAGAAAAGACATAAGTTAAGAGATGATAAGGATATAAACATGAAAAATCATCTTAATAAATTTAATAATGCAAAAATGAAACCAATACATTTTGAAAAAGGATAAAGGGAGCCAAGGAGATGTAGGATAGTGTTCCAAGGTGCAGAGTTCTAACAATATTATGTAATAAACTATGATCATAATAAATAAAAATAAGACTTAAAGAATTATGTTATTTTGTTTGATTTTATTATCTCATGTAATTTTTATTTTTATATGTTTAAAATCATCTCTTCTAGCTGGATTTAGTGTTCTTGAAGTTACAAATCTATAAAAATGCAAAACATGGCTTCTATAGTTAAGAAATCTATATTAATCCAAGTTTAATGATTTTTCAAGGTGTATAAGTGATATAAAAAGATTATAATGGTGTATAAGACCAAATTCATGTGATATATTTGAAAACTAATCTCTAAATTTTAAGTTATCTATTTTTGAGTGTCCTCAACTTATGTACAATCTTGCTAGGGTTTTGAGCTCTAAAAGCTTAAAAAATTGAAAACTAGCCTTTAAAATATTATATATTTTTTATAATATATGATTAGATATTGTTTTTAAGTTTTTAAACTATTTTCAAGTGTTTTTTAGGTACATAGAGGAATATATTGAGAAAATATAGTCAGTATGTCTATAGGTGAGGGTTTTATAAGGGTTTAAGAAGACTAATAAATGCATAACTTTGAAATGAATGATAAAAATGAGGTGAAACTTTTTAAGAATGTTTAATATTATTTTTATGATGTTTAAAAATTGATTTTAAGGTTTTGAGGCACCTAATGAATAAGTTATTGATAAATCTCAAACCTCTATATTTTAGAAACCTAGAAACATCAAATTTTAGCACACTAAAACAACTTTATCTCCTAAAATAATGATACAAATGAAATTAAAATTTGTATGTAGGTATATATTTTTTTTTATGTGTTCCAAAATATTTCAAAGTTTTTAGATACCTAGATATATATTTATGGTCAAAACTTAGACTACAAGTTTGTTTTTAAGTTTTGTAAAGTGAAGTCTAAATCCCATATTTAGATTATTAATAGAATCAAGATAAAGAAAGGTATTAAATTTTTTTATTGAATGGTTGAATTATTTTAATCATAATTTTTTTCTTTGGTTCAATCTCTAATAAACAAGGTAAAATGAGCCTAGGGGAATAAGGCCTAAAGATTGGGTATTATGTTTTTTTATCAAAAATTTAGATAAAAGTAAAGTTGAACATTATGTAAGGAGTTAAGAATCATCAAGGATAAATAAAAAACCACTTTAATTCATAAGTATATTAATTTGATTCATAAATTGATTAAGGGTTGTATAATCTTAGTGTTACACAAGAGAGTCTTAGTTTTGTCAAGACCTTGTAAAACCTTGTTTATATCAGTTTGGTATCATAGATGGAGCAAGAGAATTATGGTTCTCATAATTTTTGATAGTAGAGATTATAAAAATATCTTGGGGAGAGTATGAAAGAGAGATAAAAGTGAATAATTTTTAAGGTGATTTCAGAAATAAGAAGCTGAAATGTTATGTAGTTCTATAACTCATTAAGGCTTAAGAAAGTGAAAAGAGGAGCATAGTGAAGCTTATAAAGAAGGGATCTAAGGTGAAATATACTTGAAGGTGTCAAAATACCAAGTAGATAGTTTGGTTGAGGAAAAATAATAAGAATCATAAAACAAATGGAATGACTAACAAGAGACAAGAAGCAAATGAATAAAATGATTGAGATAAGAAAATAAAAGAAAAGAAGAAGATATTCATAAAGACATAGATGAGATGAATCGGACCTTAGAATGTTTGACGTAATGTTTGGAATAATTGATTAAATTTTTATCAAGAAAAGTATTCCTCATAAAATTCAATAAATTGGTCAATTTTTCAATTAATAAGATTACATAAAGGAGAAGGAGGAAGCAATAATTCAAAACTTGGAAAAGAATGATAAGAGTGATACAAGAGAAACCTAGGGAGGAAATTGAAGAAGCAATAAAGTCTCAATATTTTTATTCTAAAATTATTTATAAAATTGTGATTTTGAATATGTATATTTTTGGAGATAAGGCCTAATTTGAGGC
The DNA here is from genome assembly GCA_037957365.1 of Torreya grandis. Classification (NCBI taxonomy): domain Eukaryota; kingdom Viridiplantae; phylum Streptophyta; class Pinopsida; order Cupressales; family Taxaceae; genus Torreya; species Torreya grandis. The sequence continues at coordinate 1,058,865 of JARHVA010005578.1, read as the reverse complement.
GTCAAATTTTGAAAATAATAAGGAAGATAAATTAGTAATGAACCTCAAAGAGTGGGTTACAAATGTAAAGCATAAGGAATAAGACAAAGAGCAGGAGGTTAACTTGAGGGACAATAAAAGAGTAAGGTTATTGTGGGAATAACCTCAAATTTATTTTGAAAATAACATGGAGAAAGGATAAAATTTTGAGTAGTCCATGAAAGGAGAGATAGATATTTGGTATGAGGAAATGGTGTCTTTTATGAAACATAATCTAAAAGAAAGGAATAACCATGAATAGTTTAATGTGAAAAAATATGGTAGATAATATAATAGTCATCAAAATAGTATCCCAAAATAAAAAAATTTGGAAAGAGAAAATAACAAGCAAGAGGAGGTCTTAGGTAGGCTTTAAATTTCATGTCTTATCAATAAGAAGCTTTAAAGGTCATATCCTATCAATAAGAATCTTTTTCATGCTTAATTTTGTACTAAATTAGTCATGTTTAGGTGTTGAAAGTATATTTAGGTCCTTTAATAGGTGTTAAAATCATTATATTTCTAATATTTGGTCTTTTGAGCTTATATTCTAATTTCCCAAAAAAAATCTATATTTGAAAATTCAAACTTCTTGGGACCTTTTAGAAGGGGATTTTCATGTCTTAGAGTAGGTTGTGATTATGATATTTATTTTAAATGTTTTATTAATGTATATTGGATATTTTTAAGTGGTATTTTTCCTTAATTCATAATTATCCATGTTTAATTCAACCTAAAATTAAGTTAAAGGCACTTATCAAGTACTTTGTACATTGGAGAGAAATAAGGTGCATGTAGTCTAGAAGAAACTAATAAAATAGATCAGTTAAGAGATTATAAGGATCTATCCATAAAAAAAGGATCTCAAGAAATTTAATAATATAAAAATGAAACCAATAAGGTTTAAATAAGGAAAGAGGCAGCTAAGGAGATACAAGATAGGGTTTCAAGATGCAGAGTTCTAACAATCTTATGTAATTGTCTATGAGAATAATTAATGAATAAAATATTTATGTAATTATTTTATGTTGTTTGATTTTATTATATCATGTAAATTTTCTTTTTTTATGTTTAAAATTATCTCTTTTAGTTGGATTTAGTGTTCTTGAAGTAGTAGATCTATAAAAACACATAACATGGTTTATATAGTTAAGAAAAGTGTCTTAATCCACTTTTAATGAGTTTTCAAAGTGTCTAAGTGATATAAAGATGATTATAATGGTTGTTAATACCACCTTAATGTGATACATTTGAAAAATATATATATACATTTCAAATTATCTATTTTTAGTGCTCTCGACCTATGCATAGGCCTACTAGGGTTTTGATCACTAAAAACTTCATAACATGAAAATTAACTCTTAACATATTATAAAAAAATTATAAGATATGAAATGATATGTTTATGAGGTTATTAAACTTATTTCATTTTTTTTATGTCTATAGAAGAAGACATTGACAAAATATAGTTAGCAAGTTTGTAGGTGAGGGTTTATAAGGGCTTAGGAAAACTAAACAGTGCATAACTTTGAAATGAATCATACAAATGAGGTGAAAATTTTTAGGCATTTTTAATATGATTTTTATGAACTATAAAATTTTATTTCAACATTTAGAGGAACTGAATGATTAATTTATTGAGAAAACTCAAACCTACATATTTTGTAAACCTAGAAAATTCTGATTCTAGCACACTAAAACCACTTTATCTCCTAAATGAATGATAAAACATGAAACTATGTAAGGAGATATATCATAATCTATTTTTTATTTTTTACATGTCATTTCATAGTTTTTTTACACTTGAAGATGGATTTATGGACTTACCTCAAATTGCATGTCTATTTTTAAGGTTTGTAAAGTGAAGTCTAAATCATCTTTTGAGTTTCTTAATAGAATAAAGATAAATAAAGGTCTAAAATGTGTTTATTGTGACAAATAAAATTTAAATGAATGTATGAATTAGTTTAAATAATATATTTTTTTACTTTGGGTCAATCTCTAACAAATAAGATAAAACAAGTCTAGGGTAATAAGGCCTAAAGAATGGGTATTGTGTTTTCTTATCAAATATTTATATAAGAAGAATGGTGAAGGTTATTTATAGAGTTAATAATCACCAAGGAGAATTAAACAACCCCTTAAATTCATAATTATATTAAGTGGTCATAACTTAATTAAGGAGGATATAAGCTTAGTGTTATAGAAAAGAGTCCTACTTATGTCAAGACCTTGTAAAACCTTGTTTATATTAGTTTGGTATCAGATATGGGGTAAAAAAAATGTGGTTATCATAACCACCACTTTTGGTAAATCCATAAGAGGTAGCATGCCTATCCACCTAAAGGCCCTGATGGCCCCTACTACATTGATGACACACCTCTCTCTTTAAATTATCCCATCATGTACCCAAGTGAACCTCCTACTCCTCTCCTTGATATTCATCACTATAGGATACCAATTTTATAAAATATATTTTGTACCCTTACCTCTTACTAACTAATAGGAAAGGATCTCAATGATCACATTTTAGATGTTTGGTACCATATCCTACTCAACCCTTGCTAGCCTCACTCCTTTCTTATCACCTATTATAGCTCAAAATTTCACCCTATGAGATGGTGATTTAAACCCTATAAAATTGAGATATAAAATGGTATTGAATTTAATTTTTAGGTGACCTCTAAGTGATTCAAACATTTATATTTAAGGGCTAGCTCCCTTTGTTTGTCTATTGAAGCTCATCACCTAAACTACTTACTCATTTGGATGAAAAGGGAGATAACATAAAAAAAATCTATCCTAACAAGGTGATGAACCATTTTTTAACCTTACCACTACCAAAAAATTACAATGACACTTCAATAAAATCCTAACCTGCACATGACACTACTCCAAAACTACCCTTGCATTAGTATTTCTTATGAAGATTTGTGAAGCTAACTTAAGATAGGATGAATAAAATCAAGGTCATGAATTAACACTCATGGAAAATAAACTAAATAAAATTCATAAAAATGATTCATTTTAATGCTTTAATAGACCTAAAACAAACTTTCAAAGCTGAGTATGAATGCAAACAAGGACAACATGTTAAGGAAGAGAATATATCACTTAGAAAAATTAACTAGTTAATAAACACATTGAAATAAATTATGGAAAATATAAAATATATAGTTATTTATTTATTAGAAGATGCAAATGAGAAAGTATTAACCATACTCAAGTGGAAGATACAAACTTAAACAAAAGTGGATCAATATACAGAGAATGTGAGAGAGAAGAGAAGAAGTGTGTAGGAGAGAGAAGGTAGACAAGTGTCAATTTGTGTTAGAATAATAATATTAGTTATGTAACTATCTCAATGGGTGCAATATTAAATTTTTATCCCTATTAAAATTATTTCTCTCTAAGTGGACTGGGATTCAAAATGGTTGCTTGACACCTTGACTATCTTCTTAAAACTCTCCTTCTTCTTGACATGTTGAAGGATAAGTGGCCTTATTAATCATCATATCAGTTTATTATACCTATTTTCTCTAATTTGGACACCTCTCATCTGACCCCAATAGGTTCTATTTGACACATCACCTCTTTCTCTTGAAAGGTGTCTAGAGGGCTCTTCATCTCCTTATGCCTATTTTGCACAAAAGTGTCAAAACTTGGTTTGAGTTACTTTAGCTTATGAAAAATTCATGTATGGTCTATTAATACCATATTATACCTAAAAATATCCATTTTTATGCCTCAAACTAGACCTAATAATTAATTCTCTACCAAAAGCCTCAATTAGGCCTCATTCCTTGTAACCCTAAAATAACACAAACCTCCTTAATTAGAGAAACATATAGATTATATTGAGAATATAAAGATATATTATAGTAAAATCTATGGATTTATAGATCCAAATTTAGTTACATGATCTCATAGTGAGTGGAGATGTTAGTTTCTACCCTTTCTCTCTCCTAACTAGACCTTAATAAGGCCTCCCTCCCTATAAAGTGAAAAATGTTTTTACAGGCTCACCACATGTGAAAAAACAAAAACATATGTGATTTAGTTATAAAACATCCTACACTACTTACATGCCAAATTTGAAGTTTTTACTACTTGTATGGACCTAAAAAATAGCAAAAAATTTTCAATTTAGCCCTATTCTGTATGATTTTGTATAGTATTGTACCAACCACTAGAATGGGTGGATTCTCGTGGGAGTATTTAACATGTTGTGGGTTTTTTGGAAGGTTTTTTTATCCATAAATAATAATTAAAGTTGATCTCTCTCACTTGGTCTTTATAGTCCTCCTAGGTAGCCTGAAATTTCTTCAACTTCTTAAGGATGGTTCATAAACCTTAATGCATGAAACTTCCTACCAATTACAAAAACTTGAAGTTCATTATGGTAGTTAACTTCTATAATATTAATATCCCATGCATATTCTATGATCCATACCAAGTAATGCAAGATAGCTTATCTATTAGAAATAAGTATTTTGAGAGGTTTGGGAACAATTTAGGGTTTGTAGGTGCTTGTATGAGATTTACATGATATCAAATGACCTCAATGGTGTATATGAGATTACTCCTAACTTTTTATAATGATTACATAGTCACAATATTCTTCAAACTCTCTCCATATCTCATCCACTCAGACTTAGGGTTCTCAAACCAAACTATTTAAGAGACCTTAATTGACTATATTCTCCATTTACTCTCTCTATCAGGACTCTAATCCTTTATGTAATGTTTGTATGTGTCTTTCAACATCTCATCATGGCCTCAATGGTATATCTAATCACCAACTAGATCCACTTTTCCAGGACTACCTTTCTAAGATTGTCAACACACATAGGCTTAGTAGGGTCTAAACAGGGTCTAATGATTATGTTTGTTTTCATTATTATCGAGTCTAAGTGTTAATCATATAATAATTTTCACACTACATCATATCATCCAACCATTTTATTCTCATAAAATCTCCCTATAATATTTCCAAACAAGCAAACTCAAACCTTTAAGAGTAGGTAGGTTGTAGGTCTCGAATAAATTAATTGTGTAGGGTACTTAGTGTTTATACTTATATTTTAGGTGATCTTGAAAGTGATGTGAGGCTCTATTATAACTTCAAGATATTTTCTCCATTATCCATAGTACTCTACCAATCAAGAGAGTAACTTCCTTCTTATCTAAGCAAGCAACTTTATACTAACAAGGACTATGTATGAAACTATTTTTTGACACTTATCTATAATTATTTGTATATAATCTCATTGGAACCAATGTCATAATTTCCTTTATTTCCAAATAACACACACAACCACTATATTCAAGCTTTGAGAGACCTTGAACATGACACATCAAACCTATAGGAGACTGTTAAGATAATTGACTATTTTTGGATTGTGTGTGTTCATTTTAGGTCTATGAACCCTAGTCTACAACATAATGACTTAAGATACCTTATTTAATTCTAAATTTCCTCAAACTTTTATCACTTTTTCAATTAATTAGTTCCCTTCCCAACACTTTGATGTATCGTGTCCTACTATCACTCCTTGTCTCAAGACTAATGCTTCAATGGACTATAGGTTGTTTTTGAAGGAATATTATTATTATTTTTAGGAACCCTATTAAAAATTTAACTCTTAAAAATCCTATTTTTTCATGAATTCCTTTAAAAATTTGTGCTCTACTATCATACCTTGTTTCAAGGTCAAATCTCCAATAGGCTAGTTATAGGTCCACGTATGAGAGATTGAATGCATTATGACTTTTTAGACCTTAAAAATTGATCCCAAATTTTTTTAAAGTTTACATAATATTATTATTGAAGTATTAAATCAAATTTAAATGTTTTTAAGTTTCCAAACCTTTCCCAATTCACTATCTAAGGTAAAATCTCTCTTGATAGGTTGTAGGTGCACATTGAATAAGGTCTGACTATGTATTGTCTTGAATTAGGCATTTATCACTACCTATATTCTCTAATCAATCTATAATTACTTTTTTTATTTCTTTAGATTCATAATAAACTCCTAAATACCCAAAAACTTGTGACATATCTATTCAAGACAATTTCTCTTCAACTGACTGTGAGTGGTTGTCTGTATGGGTTTCCATTTAAGCTTGACTTGGAAGCTTTGATATACTATGATCATGAAATATAATCACATAAAACTCCATTTAAATTTATTATATATCCTATAGATTCATCCTTATAATTTATTATTAGGTCTCTTTCACCTCAGAGGATTTCATAATTTTTAGTTCCCTTCTTTACTCTCAACCACATAGTTTACACACAGTTGTTCCTATTAGGTTTGACTATGTATTGGGATTTCTAGGTTTTCAAAGTTACTCTTAAAAATTATTTATATATTATTAACTTTTATATGTCTCTTACCACTATCTAAGTTAAATTATCCCTTCAATAACTTTGAATCTTTGACTTCACTTGTTCACTTAGTCACAGTCCTATAGGACTCTCTTAAGAGTAGTCTTGTTAACCACCACTTGGATTAAGGTGTTTGGAGAAATATAAATTGATCCATGACCTAACACAATGTTTACATACCTATGAAACATTCATGAGGCATTGACACCATTATATTTACTTGAATTATAGACCTACATGGCTGTAGGTGATAGAGACTAAAACTTGTTCTTAAAACTTTAAAGGAATGCAAGACATGAATATGATATTAAAATATAATTTTAAATTTAATTATATAAACACATGTAACATTAAAACACATTATTATTCTCCTATAAATTCACATTCAAACACTCAACACATTCTACTATACATAACATAGTCCACCATGTGAATAGAGATATGTGACGAGTTGGAAATTGTATGGAGTATATATTTAATGAAGAGAACATGAATGGATTGAGAGGGCATTAAATTAATATTAATAACCATTCAAGTGTAACAAAAAACCTAGAGAACCTTTGCAATAAATAAAACTAACAATCACTTCAAATAATTCACAAGAACTACTTTTCATGCCAAAAAGATGAGTGAATGTGTGTGACAAAAATATAGAAATTTTATAAATCACTCTAATTTATTTCAATCATCCATGAATTCATAATTTATTTTAGAGTTTCTCTAAATTTAGCCTATGGGGTTTTAAGCTCTCAAAAAGCAATTAAGCTCTTAGAAATTGTTAATAAATATAAGAGAACCAATCCAATGAAAAATTCCATAAATTGGAAGCTCATCTAGGTCCCAAAAATTTTCAAAAATTTCATCCCCCAACTCTACCTATAAATCATGTACCATCTTCTTGAAGTTGGCCTTCACTAGCTTATAAAGGAGACAATTAGAAAGATAAGGATATGTCTACAACTATGGAGCTTGAAAATTATTCCCAAAATTTTTTATAACCTATAGAATTCCAGAGGATGTTATAAATATATTTTATCTCACAAATGACCTCAAAAAATTTGTAAAACTTCTTCTAACTCCTCAATATTGTGTTGAAATCAAGAATCTAACTTTGTATTGATTACTCTAATAGGTGTGGTAGTTGTATAACTAATCCAAGATCTTTGGAAAGTGTATGGTACACATTTTTGCTTTGAGATAAATTTGACACACATAAATTTAGCCAAAAATCCACTTTTATGCATATTTAACACCTCCAAGCTAGCAAATGGACCTCAAAGATTCCAAAACTTAATGAAATTTTATGAAAAGGTGTTTAAAACATGAAATGGATTTAATCAAATCCTAATCACCTATGACACAAATTGACCATGACTTATCTCCTCATGACATGCCTAAAGCACTATATGACTAAAATATGAAATTACCTTAACTTCTCTAAACTAACATTAAACCATGCTAACAAGGTTAAATTAAGACTTTAGGTTCCATATAGAATATATCATAACCACATCACAAGACCATGACAATTTTAAATATATATGGAGTGACCCAAATTTTACTTGGGGTCAATTTTGGTCAATTTTTTTTGGTGACTCATAGGGATAACATGCCTACAATGCTAATAGGATCAGTAGCCTTGCATGTCCATTGGGAAATGGGGTCTCTTGTACTTAGTTTCAGATTTGTACAGACCTTGAACATGACACAAAAAATTATTTGACCTTAAAAACACACAAAAAAAACAAGACACAAAGAAAATCAAGACACACACATGTGCTATAAAGCACTTAGGTCACACTATAGTAACATAAACAAACTAGACTATATATAAATTAACCTAAAACAAACTTTCTCCTCTTAGATTAAAGGGAAAGCTTATACCATTTTTGTTCTATAAGATGAAAGAAGGTATGAATCAAGTTGTGTTTTTAAATTTTTCCTTAGTGTCTTAAACTCCTTCATTATTTCCACTCTCTTTGGCATGATCACTAGTGCAAGAACAATAATTGCAAACATATCACCTATGAAGGTGACTTCTTTTAATTTCATAATCTTCTTATGAAACTCTTCAAATGTAACTTGAATTAATGATACTTCATTCAATCATGATTTTTTGAAGTCTTCATGGTATTTTGAATGAGATAAAACTTATTATCAATTTCAAGTTCATCAATATCTTTAAAGATTTTTCATACTCAACCCCATCTTCATCATTGTCTTCAATGAAGATATATTGAATAATTTATTTATGCACATGTCCTTGAACCTTGAAAATGCCTTCAATATCTTGAACAATATTAACATGATACTTACAATCACCTTTATCTTCTTTCTCTTCAAGAACTAAAACTTCTTCAAACTCATATTTTTGCTCATTGAGCTCTTGGTCAACTTCAACTTTATTGCTTGAAGAGTCTTCAACTTCAATTTTGGATACAACTCGAACAAGTTTGGTACTTTGGAAGTTAGCATTTTATCCTTTAAGAGGTAATACATATTAAATAATGTCTTCAACTTAAATAATATGAGGTATATGATTTTTAAGGCATTCAAATTCTTCAAATATCTCATTGAATTTTTGCCACATGTCATTTTTATCCATGTTAGTAGAAGAAACTCCATCTTCTATTGTATTTTTATATTAAAATTCTTGGTCATGTTGTTTATGAGTCTCAACCAACTCAGATAATGTGATGGTTCTTTCAATCACCTTCTCTTCCATGTCTTGATCAATATTTTCATGAGTAGCTACAACTTGATATTTATCATATTTTTCTTCACTTAGGAAGATAAATTTATGTTTGTATTCACCAAAAGGAGTCCTTATAGTGAACTCTTCATCATATAAACTTGATTTATCTTCTTGATCAGTTGCAAATTAAGATTTATCTTCTTCACTTATCTCCCATAGGATGGGTTCCCTTAAAGAAGGGATGAGGTGGGAGGGTGATGAACAAGTTCATGGGTTGGAGAGAGAGTATGAGGTGTGGTGGATGGATTATGAATGGGATTTGGGATGGAGAGAATAATATTATAATTTAGGGGTTTAGAAATGTGAAATTATTGAAGGGAAACCATGTTTAATTGGGATATAGACATTTAATTTTATTCAAAAAGCACCTCACCTTTATCATAGACTTCTTGAGGCTCTTTAATGGCTACAACTTTATCTTCCTCCTTTTAAACTAAGGCCTCTTTTTTTAATTGAAAATATTCTTAGATAGACCTCCAAGATGGAATAGATTAAGACTCTTTAGGAATGGGGAATGGAGATGTATTAGGCATAAGGTTTTATTCCTTGAAATCAATTTCTTGATCTTAGTTTTATTCCTTTTGCTTTCCCCAAGACTTGACTACTTGGTTTTAAGTTGTAATTTTGAAGCTAGTAGGCTCTTTTAAGGATTGTATTAGCTCTCTCAAAGGCTCCTCTTGAGGATAGTGAATGGTTTTATGAGGATAATGATAATAATAAAATTGATATGTAACTCAAGATAATTATTGAGAAGGGGATGAAGAGACTTGTATATGTTTAGATTCTTCCACAAGAGTTTGCATGGTATAATTATGAATCATAGTCCAAGAAGGCCTCCAAGATGATGAGATCTTACTTTCTTAAGGAAGGATAGGAATATATTGAGGAAGACTTGGAATCAAATGAGGTCTACTATGGATAAGAGATTATGGTTTAGGTTACTTGGATTGGGTGTCTAGATTCTCCCACCTCTCTAATCTATCTATTTGTCATTGGATAAAATTTCTCATTTCATACAAATTATCATTAATAGCATATTGGGTTTCCTCTCTAAATAACATCCACTTACCCATAAACATTTGAATTAACTTCCTCATCTTCTCTATATGATGAAAATGGATAACATCAAGTTCTCTTTCCCAATTTCTCATCACCTCTTATGATTTTAGCAGATTTGGCTTGAGTAATAATAAGGATATGGTAGGGGAAACATAATTTTGAGATGGAATTAAAGTAAGAAGGGATGAGTATGACTACTAAAAGTCTTGGTAAGGATTATAAGGTAGGCAAATTTGATCACATGAGGAGAAATTAGGATAACAATAGGATTTATATGAATCATAGGGCTGATCACAATCTTGATAAGGCTATTGAGAGACATAATGGGGTCATGACAAGATTGGTAAGGGGGTGTATAGTAGAATATTTCATCATATCCATCCATGTCAACTTCATTAATCAAATGAAAACATAATATATTTAGTAATTTTTTTCACAATAAGTACATGGGATGCTTATAACTAATTGATTGCATTTAGAATCACCACTAGTGTTTATTAAATGCATCAAACAGTTGATAAGAGGAACAAAACACCAAAAATTTCTTCCACTCTTTTGGACCTTAAGTCCCACTAGGTGTGCTATAAATATTATAGCTAAAAATTTCACCCTATGAGAGGGTGATTCAATCCCTCTAAAATTGATCTATATAATGGTATTGACTCTAGGTTGTGGGTGACATCTAGTTGAGTCAAACCTCTATATTTAAGGGCTAGCTCCCTTGGTTTGTCTATTGAATATCATCACCTAAACTACTTGCTCATTTGGATGAAAAGGGAGAGAGATAACATAAATTAAATATATCATAAAAATTTGAAGCACTAATTTTAACCTAACTACTACTAATAAATTACAATGACACTTCAAGAAAAATCTTAACATGCATATGAAATTACTCCAAAACTGCCCTTGCATTAGTATTTCTCATAGATGTTTGTGAAGATAACTTAAGCTAGGAAGACTAAACTTAAGGTCATGACTTGAAACTTGTGGAAATACAACTCACTAAAACTCATGAAATAATTCATTAGAACATTTCAAGAGACCTATAATAGACTTTCAAATCTGAATATGAATGCAAATAAGGACAACATGCTAAAGAAGAGAATCTATACTTAGTAAGATCAACTAGTTAGAAAACAAATTGAAACAACTCATGGAGAAGGTAAAATATATAATTATTTATTTATCATAAGAATAAAATGAGTAGGGATTCACCATACTTAGGTGGAGGATATAAACTTAGCTAAAAATGGCTCAATTTATAGAGAATGTGAGATAAGAGAAGAAGGGTGAGGGAGAGAGAAGGTAAACATGTGTCAATGTGAGTTATAATAATAAAATGAGTTAGAGAACTATCTCAATAGTTCTAAGATGAGATTTTTATCTCTTATTCAAATGTTTTGACTCTCTAAGTGGTGTGGGAGTTGAAATAATTGTTTCACACCTTGACTAGCTTCTTGAAACTCTTCTTCTTGACATGTTGAAGGACAAGTGGCCTTATTGATGTTAGATAAATTTATTATACCTATTTTATCTACTATTGAAACCTTTCATCTGACCCCAAAAATTTCTCTTTTAAACATCACCTCTTTCTCTTGTAAGGTGTCTACACGATCCTTCATCTCCTTGGGCCTATTTTGCCCACAAATGTCAAAACTTAGATTCAGTTACTTTATATCATCCAAACATAATATATGGTCTATTCATATAATATTATACTTGAATAAATTTATTTTTATTATTCAAATTAGCCCCAACAAGTCATTCTCTACAAAAATTCTCAAATAGGTATCATTATTTGTAACCCTAAAATAGAATAAACCTCCTTATGTAGAGAAAAGTATAGAGGATCCTAAGAATATAAATTCAAATTCCAATAACCTCTATAGCTTTACAAATTTAATTTTAATTTAATTCTCTGAGAGTAAATGAAAATGTCCTTTTCTACCCTTTCTCTTAACTAAGACTCAATTAGGCCTCCCTACCAAGAGAATGAAAAATGAAGGCTCCCCACATGTGAAAAACCCAAAAAAAGTGTGTGATTTAGTTATAAAAAAATTTACCCTACCTTAATTTCAAATTTAAAGTTTTGACTACTTGTACAGACCTATAAAATAGTAAAAAATAATAATTTTAGACTTATTATATATGGTTATGTATACTATTGTACCAACCAATAGCATGGGATGATGCTCATGAAAATTTTGAATATGTTTTTGGTAGTTTGTAATATTTTATAATCCATATGGAGGCATGAAAGTTGATTTCTTTCTCACCTGGTCTTTATAGTCCTCCTAGGTAGCCTAAAAGTGCTTCAACTTCTTAAGGATGGTTCATAAACATCATGGCATCAAACCTCCCACTAATTCCAAAAAATTTAAGTGCATAGGGAAGTGAAATTCCTGTATAATCTTAGGATCCCATGCATCATGTGTGAACCACACCAAGCAATGTAAGATAGCTTATCAGTTGGAAATAAGCATTCTAAGAGGTTTGAGAACAAATTAGGGTTTGTAGGTTATTTTTAGAGCTTTAATTGATATAAAATGACCTCAATGGGGTATATGACACTCTTCCTAACTTTTTATAATTATTCTATATTCATAATATTCCTAATACTCTATGCATATCTCATCCACTCAAACTTAGGGTTCTCAAACTAAACTATCTAAGAGACCCTAATTGACTGTATTCTCCATTTACTCTCTCTATTAGGAATATAGCCTTCATGGAATGTTTTTATTTATATTTAAACATATCATCATGGCCTTAGTGGTTTATCCAAGATCTAACTATCTCTACTTCTCTAAGACTACCTTTGTAAGATTGTCAACACACATAGGCCTAATAGGGTCTAAATAGGGTCTAATGATTGTGTTTATTTTCATTATTGTTGATTCTACATGATATTTTTTGGAGGTTTTTAAATTATGTCTCTAAGGTGACCAAGGATGTTTTTAATGTGTCATGTGTGTTAGAATGATAATGACAAAGTGTGCTTCAATGTGCTTTAATGTTCTTACATAGTTCTTCATTGTTTGACTTGGATAGGAAATTCATGGATGATATTGATGATATGGATATGTTTTAGAGACACTATGGGGTGTTATAAGTTCTTTAATTTATCGTGGAAGTGAAATTAACTCATCAAATTAGTCATATTATTGTCTAGGTTCAAGTAGTCATCTTGATCGATAAGGTTGAGTAAGTAGTTTGATGACATCATATTTCACACATGTGAAAGTTTTAGGATAATTTTGAAACATGGATGGATTACCATTTGAAATTTGATCATGTGGTTAAATTTTTTGGTCATGATCCTGAGGATATAAAAATTTATTAAGGTGCAAATTTAGCCTTCTAGGCAGATTGTAGTGGTTTATATACTTAGCCAATTTGGCAATATCAAAGATCTATGATGAACATTTAATCAGGTGATGAAGATATAATGACAAGAATATAATATGAAAAATGAAGTTAAAAAATAGTAAATGATCTTATTATATATTTATCTAATGTTTCATATTAAGTCAATATGTCAAAGGATGCTTAGATTGCATGTGGAACTTCCAAGTGCCACAAGGTGTGCAGAAGGCATGTAGAGCTTCCAAGTGGCTTGATCTCAAAATCAAGGATATAAGATAAATGGTGAGAGATGTTGATTAAATTAAATATTATATTAAGTAAATAAATGGAGTGAAATTTATATAGCTTTCAAGGAGCATGAGATGAAGACACATATCTTCAATATTTGCATTTACCAATGACCATTAGTATTTGAAATTAACAAAGGAAAAAATAGTGATAAATATTTTTCTTATATATTTTGATATATGATCAATTTTAAGGTGATTATAAAGGAAATTTTTTTAATTAATTCAAGGTGCATCCATAAAATTTGATTATAAGATTTAAATATTTGTACAGTTGTAGATATTGAGCTCTAAAGTTGACTGTATGTCTGACCATGTTTTATAAGTGACCCAAGAAGGATAATTAAGTTGTTATTGATATTATTTTGATGTTTAAATATTAAATAAATATTATATAGTGTTTAATACTCCATTAAGTCCAATTTAATTATTTTTTAGGTTTTACTAATCCATATTTAGTATGAACAAAGGCTAAGAAGTCGACTATGTTTATTGAATGCATTAACAGTTTGAGTGACCATCTTATATAGGTAAGTTAAAGGTGTTATAAGAATATTTAAGGAATAAAATTAGTATGGATATGTTATATAAGTCTATAATTATTATGGAAAATTATTGGTTATCATATTTTTCCCCTGATCAAATATGGAGTGTAAAAAAAGCTTGATTGTATATGACCAGTCTGAGTGGTCATTTTGAGAGTTATTTTGAGTTCTTAGAGAATATGTTAAACTATATAAATCACATGAAGGCATTTTAGAGGTCATAAAGGGTTAAACAATGTGACCTAATCATATGGATCTATGAAATACTTGAGTTTTTGCTTTAGAAGTTTAAGAATATATATGAATGCCTAAAGAGAGAGGAGACCTAATTGGCAGGTTCAAGTATTGAGTTGGTGTTCCAGGTGGCATGGAACCATATGAGAGTGAGAAATGGGGTATTAGATATAGGATTAATTTTTTTGAATCATTGGTAAAGGATGAAGATGGTCCAATAAATCTCACATATAATGTGTGAGTATGAAGGCCTAGTTAATTTAGGTCTCACCAAGACTTAATGGTGGTTTGGGGATAATGAGGTAATGACCGACATATGAAGAGTGTGATTATCACATTTAACATGTGTATGAAACTATGTAGTGTGGTTCAAATATGTAAATCATCTTGGCTGACCAATATGGGTTAAAGGAAGAGAGTGGTATAAGTATAAGGTCTATCTGGACTAATTATGCTAGTTGTTGAAGAGTGGATTCATGTGAAGAAGAAAACATTTGAAAGAGAAGGTACAGGTCATTAAGGACCAAAATAGAGTGAAGAGGATTAGTCATGTTTTTATAATCAAGTTGATGTATGAAGACACATAAGTCATTGGACCTAATGAGAGTAGAAGATATTTGAGAGAGATAGAAGGGTGAATAAGAGTGAAAGAAAGAGAATTCCATCATCAAGTGTAGAAGACATTAGATCAGTTGTGGAGATTAGATCAAGGTAGCTGATTGGGTGCTTGGTTACCTAGGGGGTTGGTTCCTTATAGGATGGGTGTCTCACTAAACTAAGGGATGGGTGTTCCTTGATCAATTGGTATTTTTCTAAATATTATATCTTGTTTTATAGGAATGCAATCCACCTTATAGGGTTTAGTGGATTTTATCCCCCAAGAGGGTTTCCCACATATATCATGTGTTATGTGCTTAATCTTTCTATATCTTCCTTGTTCATTTAAATGGTTAATTTGTATGAATCATGATTTTATGTGTTGAATGTTTAATAATTGGGAATTAAATTAGATTATCTTGAATCACTAATTCACCCCACTCTCAGTGATTATACCTCTAATAATTGGTATTAGATTAAGACCTTATTTTTAAGTTTAACCACTTAAAGGTGATCCAAGGTAAAATATGGATAAGCAATTGAAGAAAGAGAATCAAGAGTTGAAGGCTCAAGTAGAGGTTACTTATTCATGTCTAAAATCAAGTGAAGAAAAGTGCAATCTATACAAGGTACTTTTTAATAAGTATAGAGGTAAAATGAATGAGTATGATAAAAAAGAAGATAAAAATAAGATCATGGCCTCAATATCTAAGGATATTAAGGATGAGTGCATCAAGCTCAATAACGATCTAGAATCCTTAAAATCAAGCTCAAGATCAAAGTATTATAAAGAGAAGGTCAACATTATTGATGATCAATTAAGAGTTATAAAGACTAATCTGAGATCAAAAGAGGAAGAATGTAGACATCTCAATACTCAATTAGAAGAGACAAATTCCAAGTTGAGTTCAAATCAAGGTGAACATGATGAGTTGAAGTCTAATCTTGGTTCTATAAAGATTATTGAAGAGCAAGAATGTATATTGAAGTATGGCATGGCTAAAGAAGCTAAGAGGGATAAGGATACTATCCAAGTTCTCAAAATTTGGTTAAAGGCTGCAAGTTTAAATATGATGGATTAAAAGGATGAGAGTATTCAATTGAAAACTAAGTTATGTTCATTGAAGGATGAGCATGAATAATTTTTTATTAAGGTAAACAAAGCTAAGAAAGAGTAAGAGAGGTCAGATCAAGACAAGAAGGATGCACGCACCAAGTGCAACATGAGAAAACCTATCAAGAAACCAAAAACTATAAGGTATGAAAATTCATTTCATGGTCACTGCTTTGCATGTAAGCTTTTTGGTCTTAAGGCAAGAAACTATAGAAGGAAGAGCATCTAGTCAGCTAGAGGTATGGATAATGTAGTATACTATAGTTAACATGACATGGGACATATTACTAGATTTTACCCCATAATTCATGAGAAAAGACTAACCCAAGTATGGAGACCTAAGAAAATCAAGCCTGAGAATAATGAACCTAAAAGACAAAATGTTATTTATTTTTATTGTCATCAAGTTGGTCATATTCCAAGTACTATATAAGCAAGATCTTAAGTCATAAGAAGGTGCATGGACATCCTAGTGTGCTTAATAAATTTAAATCCTTGGTATGGAATCTTAAGTAAGTGAAGACCAAGAAAACTAATGCAGTTGAGATAAAATATCAAGGTGGACTACCTAATAAATCAAAATAGGAATCATATATGAAGAAGGTTCAAAAATTCCAAGAGAATGTGTTATCTATTCCAATAGAAAAGGAGAATCAAAATTCATTTAAAGTCATGCTTATAGAAAAGAAAAAAATTCTAATTGAGGATAGTTCTAAGCTATGTATAGATCTAAGAGAACATCCTACTATTGTTGAGTAAGTTTCATGCAAAGAACATCAGCTATCAATGCCCATTGATGAGGTTATTTCTTCAGTTTAAAAGATATGTCATGTATCTTTGTGTTTCCATATGTTGTCAATCCAATATTAGAAGAAAAAGAGAATATTGTAGTGCTTGAGTATGTTGCTTCTCTTAATCCTAAGAAGAAGAATAACTATCAGTATCAGATGACTAAGGAGGAGAAGGAATATGAGGAGTTATGGGAAACTCCTAATTTCACATTGTTCTAAGACATTGTGGGTTAGGGTGTTTCTATCTAGGATTCAAAGAGACACTTGATAGAAGAAGAAGCATGGTGGATGCTATTTGAGTTTTGGTTGATGTTGCAAGACAAGAAAGATATTTTGAAAATGTGCTTGGCTAAGGGAGAACAATGATTTTTAAGAATCTTCTCCAAAGTGTTGTAATAGAATGATTCAAAAGATATATTCAGGGATAGTGATCCTAAAGTCAAAGTTTTGATCAAATATTTGAAGGATGGTCTAGTTGTTCAAAGTGGTGAAGAATGAAACTATGTGTGTAAGATATGCAAGCAAGAAATGAAGATCTCTAGCTATCTAATCAAGGATGTGTTGAAGAATTGTTGGTAAACCTAGATTATTTAAAATACTTATTGAATATGTCATGATCGAGGTGAAGCATAAAGTTATGGGGAGCTAAATAAAATAGTGTTAAAGGCTTGAAGAGTTTTGCATGATGTGAGGGGGAGCATATGTGAGATGTTTTAGTCATGGTGGAGATATGAAGAAGTTTGGTATAGTTGTGAATTAAATAATATTGACATGATAGCTTGATCAAACCAAGTCTTATGGTTTTAAAATGTATTGAATCTTCTTGCATGAGCAAAGGGAGCTTGTAAGTTTTGTAAATGATCAGGTCCTAGGATTAGAGGACTATGTAGTAGAATTTGAGAGAGAAGGCATGAAGGTAATTATATTGATTCATCATTGTTGGAAATGGTCTAAAGATGATCAAAATGGTGCCTAAGCTCAAGTGAATTATGGGGGTTTCTCTTAAAGTTTTGAAGGTGAGTTCAAGTAGTCTTTGTTGCTCTTATATGTTTTATCTTCATAGAATAGAGTTTGATCAAAGAAGAGTGTAGTCATGGAGAATGTTTGAGAATCTCAAGGTAAGAAGATGTATGCAAAATATTAGGGGAAGTATGTAGCATATTTTAGATGTGATCCTTTCATATTATTACTCCTTTAATTGTTTTTAAGTCCATAGGATCATGAGTTGATCCCACTTTGTCATTGTGTCAAAGGGGGAGAAAGTGATTAAAGAGAGAGATAGAGCCTGAACATAATATTTGTATTGGTGTTTGACATCAATTACAAAGGGGGATATTGTTTTAGGTTTGTCAATGATGTCTCCAAGGTGACCAAGGATGTTATTGATTGTCATGTGTGCTAAAATGACAATGACAAAGTGTGCTTCAATGTTATTGCATAGTTCTTCATTATTTTACTTAGATAGGCAATTGATGGATGATACTAATGATATGGACATGTTTAAAATAAACTATGGGGTGTTATGAGTACTTGAATTACTTGTGGAAGTGAAAGGAATTTATCAGAGTAGACATATGAGTATCTAGGTTCAAGTAGTCATCTTGATAGATAAGGTTGAGTAAGTAGTTTGATGATGTCATGTTTCACACGTAAAAGTTTCAAGATTAGTTTGTTACATGGATGGATTAATTTATTAAATTTTATCATGTGTTTTAGGTCATGAGGTTGAGCATAGAAAAAATTATTAAGGTGTAAATTTGGTGTTTTAAAAAGACTATATTGGGTTTTATAAGATCTAGCAATAAGCATCTAATCTAGAAAATGAAGATATAATGGAGTGCCTGATCTTGTTAGATAGTGATCTAATGGTTATTATTAATTTAATATGTCAAATGATTCTTAGATTACATGTGGAACTACCAAGTGGTGCAAGTGCATTGAATGAATGGAGTAGGGTGCGTACAAGGCACATAGAGCTACCAAGTAGCTTGATCTCAGAAGTAAGAATCTAAGATCAATGGTGAGTGATGCAGGTTATATTCAAGAATATAGTAAGGAGATAAATGGATCACAATTGATTTATATTTTAGGAATCATGAGATGAAGACACATATCTATAATATTTGCATTTACTAGTGACTATTGGTATTTAAAATTAACAAAGGAAAACCTAGTGCTAAATATTTTTCTTAAATATTTTGATCTAGGATAAATTTGAAGGTGATGCAGAATGAATTTTTTTAAAGGAAATAAAGGTGCATCCAAAAAATTTGATCATAAGATTTGAATTTTCATATAATTTTAGATATTGAGATCCAAAGTTGACTATGTGTTTGACCATGTTTTGTAAGTGACCCAAGAAGGACAATTGAGTTATTCTTGATAGTATTTTGATGTTTCAATATGAAATAACTATTGGATAGTGTTTTATAATCAATTAAGTCTATTTATATGTATTTTTTAGGTTTCACCAATCCATATTTATTATGAACAAAGGCTTAGAAGTTGACTATGTTTATTGAATGCACTGATAATTTGAGTGACCATCTCACAAAGGTAAGTTGAAGGTGTTCTAAGTAGATTTAAGGAATAAAATGACTATGGATATGTTATATAAGTCTCTAAGGATTATGAGAAGGCATTAGTTTCCATATTTTACCCATGATTAGATATGAAGAGTCAAAAATCCTAACTATATTTCAACTATATATGACCAGTCTGAGTGGTCATTTTAAGAGAGTTATTTGAGTGAATAGGGCCTATGTTGAATTATATTAATAACATGAAGGAATTGAATAGGTATTAAAGGGTTAGCCCATGCTATCTAATCATATTTCTATGTGAAATACTTGAGTGTTTGATGGAAAATTTTGAGACTATGTTTTCTGTGTATGAAGGCCTAAAGAGCAAGGAGACCTAATTGGTAGGTTCAAGTATTGAGTTGTGTTCCAAGTGGCATAGACCCATATGATAGTGATAAAGTTACTATTGGAGATATTTTTGATGTGTTTGAAGAATTTTTAAAGGATTAAGGTAGTTTAAATAGTCTCATATGTAACATGTGAGTATGAAGGCTTGATTGTTTTAGGTCTCACCAAGACCTAATGGTGGTTTGGTGCTAATGAGGTAATGACTGGCCTATGAAGAGTGTGGTTCTCACATGTAACATGTGTATGGAACTATTTTAATTGTTGTTAAAATATTTAAATCATCTTGTCTAACTAAGATGGGCTAAAGGAAGAGAGTGCTATTAGTACAAGGTCTAATTAGACAAATTATGCTAGTTGTGGAAGTGTGGATTCAAGTGAAGGAGAGAACCTTTGAAAGAGAAGGTACATGTCACTATTATAATTTGGAAAATAAATGACTACATGAGTAAAAATTTAGTCACAACAACTAAAAATGTCTAAATTCTACTATTTTTTTGTAACTCAGCTATAAATGATCAAATAAATGACTAATTTGGTCATTGACTAAAAAATTATTTAGCCATACAAATAAAAATGACTAAATAGTTACAAAAATACAAATTAGATGATTTTTTTTAAAAAAATTGGTGGGAGTGTATTACATGTGATTCCTTATTCATTGAATATTTCCTCATTTTATTAGTTAGGAATTAGCCTAGTACTGAGGCATTTTAGGTTATAGTAGTTACTTACATGGGTAATAAAACTTTCTGAAAAGGCAAGCAAGGAATTTGGAATTTGATGAAAATAATTTGAAGTCAGTGAGGTCCTTTGTAGTGAATGTAGATTTGTGGATGTCCTCTATAATGAATTCAAAGGTAATTCAAAACCCTCATTTCATTAAACACAAAATCTATAGATGTTTGATTGGTAACTTACAATAGTTACATATGCAACTAAGTAATAAAACCTTATAGGTAGTTTAGGGTTTAGGGGATTATTTTTTCATGAGTTTCCTCTATTCATTTTGGAGCATATGGGAATTGAACTTGTAACTTAAGTGAAACGCCACCTTCTTCTAGTCATTGGAAGAATTACATATCCTTAAAGTTCACATTAAAAACTATAGAATTGGCACTAAGGCTTTTATTTATGAATTCAACCCAAATTCCATTTCTTAAGGCCTCCATAAAAGTTTGTTGAGACAAATCTAGTTCATCCCACTCAACATGAAGAACCCTAATATTGTTTAACAATTCAATGGGTACTTCTTTTCTACTCTTCTTTAGAAGATACTTTATTGTCTTAAGAGAATCTAAGGCTACATTGGGGTCTAATGATATTAATAACTCACCCATCTTGATAGATTCATGGGCGTTAGATGGATCTATTCAAGTTGCCTTTCTTAAAATTTCCAAATCCTTCTCTACTTACCCTTGCTAAGCATATATATGGCCTACAAATTTTAAGCTCTCACAGTTCTCAGGGTGGACCTCTAGAACCTTTTCAAAATATGAGAGAAAACTCTTAATATCTCTCATATTTAATTGAACCTATCCAAAAAATCATGTGGCCTTTGGATTTCCTTGACTAATTCCATGTAGTATCTTCTAGTGGTGTCATAATCACCTTTACTATGATAATATCATAAAATATTATAATATGAATGAGATTTCATGAGAGGGTGGTTAGTTGAAATAAGAACTATATTAGTCAACTATTCCACAAGAAAATGCTACCCTATGAAGAAAAAATGGTTTGCTAAATGATTCAATGTCATTGCACAGTATGGGTATAATTCAAAATATCTACACATCTTTTTCATTCCTTCATGAACACTACCTTTTTAACTAACTATGAGAATATTACAAGTAAAAAATACACAAAAGTAGCCATAGAGATTTATGTAGAGGTAGAAAGTCATTTCCTAATGCCTCCATAAAAGTTTTTTGAGCCAACTCTAGTTTATCATGCTAAAAATGAACAACCCCAATGTTTTTTAACAATTCAATGGGTACTTCTTTTCTCTTCTTCAAAAGAGACTTTGGTGTCTTAAGAGAATCTAAGGCTGCACTGGGGTCTAATGATATTAATAACTCACCCATATTGATAAATGCATGGGCATCATGTGGATCTATGTGAGTTACCTTTCTTAAAAATTTCAAAGCCTTCTGTTGGTTCTCAAATTTTTAGTATGTAAGACATTAAAAGGATGCCAAGATTTATGATTAGGTTAGTTCAACTGATAGAATCAACCTAAGTGGTTAGGATTCTCTACACTTTAGGCTCTGATTTGCCCAGGTGGGTGTTATCTTATATTCACAAATAATTAATTACTCCTCAAATTTATTAGTGACTTGAGATCAGATTAAGGGATTTATGTAATTTTGTCAATTGAATCATCCAATTCACCCTAATCCAAACTAGCATATGATTTGAATTAGATTTTTTTTTAAATTTTCTATTCTACTATTACTCCTACTCCTACACAATATAAAATTAAAATTGGAATTTTTGAATATAATACAAGGAAATTATTCTAGAAAAGAATTGATTGGTGCCTTTCTCAACAATTTGGCAATAGAGTCTATTCAAAAAAATATTTGTGCTTTCTATCTAGCAATAACTCGAATTACTTGGCATGGGATTTTATATGGTTGGCATAGACATACAATATATTATTAACTAGCTCTTCTTAATTATCGAAATTCAATCCTCCAAGTTATAGTGATCTATTCAATGGAATTTAATCACTACTTGAGGAAACCCAATTAGATAAACCACCCAAAAAAATCAAATGTGTTTTTAATAACTAAACATGTACCTGATATCTTAATTCAAATAATAAGGAGAAATAAAAATGGAGATAACCAAATAAAGTATAACATGAATATTCAACAATAAATTTAGAACTAGATATATGGCACTAGAGAAATGTGGTTTTCTTTTATTGATATATATTTGAATAGCAAGCCTTACAATGTCTTTTTCCAAAATCAAATTCCTAGAGAGCTTTCCCAAGGTCTTGGTTTCATTTTTGTAGGGTGAAGGAAGCAACAAGCTTCATACCTTTCACATTCTAAAAAATGACTTTTCATATACCCACCCCTTAATATGACCTTTTACAACATATACTTTTTGAAAATTCTTAAAAAGACTACCAAATAAATTTTGAATACATATTGGAAAGCATAAAAATAAGAAAAAGATAAAACAAGAAGATGCCCAAGATTTTTTGATGCCATGTTGACACCAACTTGATGCTCATTACTCCTCTGCATACTTGGCCTACTTATTCTTTAGTTGTCAAATACTAATTCTCCCATTGGTACACCTTGAAATTATTAGGCCACTTATATTATTAGATCTGGAGCTAGTTAGCCTAATGATCTTTCCATCTTTTGTCTAGAAGCACTTTCAAATAAATGATGAACTTTACATATCCAGTATCCAGAGTAATTAATCTATCCAAAATGACATTAAAATTGAGAATATTTATATTTTTATCTTCTATCAAAAAATCAATGACTTGAGAAACTGTTTGACCATATTCACTTTTCCATGCATCAAAACCTTTGATCTTTTTATCCTTTGTCAAAATGGAAGGAATAAACTAGTGTTTGAACATGGAAAAATAATCAATCTTTTCCTACATTTTTTGGCTCTCACCATTCACATACTAAAACTCATTCAAGATCATTTTCACTATCTTATTTATTAGCTTGAGTAAGACCAGAGCACCTAGATCTCTTTGTAGAACTTTATACAATGTTAGAAATGTATGGCGTGCAGGTTGCCATTTATTGTATATTGGATCCAAAATAGAAAGATTGACCTTCAACTGATCAATGTCTTGAGATAAGGAAGAATAGAATTCATGTACATCTCCCAACTTGTCAACAACCAATTTTATTCTATATTATAAAATCTTCTCAAACACCTCAATGATTTTCAAGTTGGCCTCATCTTTTATTTTCTCATTTTGTTTTTTCAAATCTTCAATTTCTTTATCCAACTTCAACTTCAATACATTCAACTGATCAACTAGGACTATATTATCACTAGTTATTCATGGCATAGGGCCTTGATATGACACAATTACTTAGATTTGAGAATCAACACCCTTCAACTAATGCTTTAGTTTGACATTTTCCAAATATAACCTATTCACTTCATCATTCATCTCAATTTGAGTT
This sequence comes from Torreya grandis, assembly GCA_037957365.1. Classification (NCBI taxonomy): domain Eukaryota; kingdom Viridiplantae; phylum Streptophyta; class Pinopsida; order Cupressales; family Taxaceae; genus Torreya; species Torreya grandis. The sequence continues at coordinate 1,034,597 of JARHVA010005578.1, read as the reverse complement.
TTTACATAGTCAAGCAATCTTTGCTCCATTTTCTTGACAACAACTTATGTGAACATTAAAGAGTACATAATAAGGGTGGACACTTCAAGCACTGATGTGTCCTAAAAACTTTTCACCATAGTTATTCCTCTCAACTCCTAGACTACATCAAGAAATCTTGGCTTGTTTGTGTTCTTCTAAGTGGCCCATATTTCTAGTCTTTGTTTTTGGGTTAAACCCATAACCACTGACACCATCATTATAATCAAACTCAAAAACCATCATGGGGTCATCTTGATTTCTCACTTGGTCTAAAAAATAAATTTTATTTAATTCAAGGCCAAGTATGATCAACATATTACTCTTCAAAACCATTTGTCTAGCCTCATCAGGATTGACATTTATTTCATCAATTTTCAAATCCTTAAAAATTTGTGTCACAATTTGATCATGTTGAGATTAATCAACACCCATTTTATTTATTTCCACCAAAAATATTTGAATTATGGGGTATTAATTAAATCATCATCCTTGATGAACCTCATAGAATCCATAACCCTTTCATTTTCTTATAGTTCAAGCTCACCTTGTTCCCGTTCATCCATTATTTCTTCTAGTTTTTGTGCTTCTATTTATTGACAAAAAAAAGGTTGATCAACTTCCTCTCCCTCTCCCATATGCCTCAAAATATTGGCCACCTCTTCAAAGTCACCAACTCATTCAGTCATTTCATATAGAGCCTTCTACAATCACCACTAAATTTTCTTCAATGATAAAATACAAAGAAATTCCAAATTTTATTTTTCTATAGAGCCAATCATTTTTCCATTACTCTGGTTCATGCCAAAAATTTGACAAACCTCAGTATTCAAGTATTTCAAACATAGACCATTTATTTGGTCTAATATAATGGCTAGGCAGGCACTTTAATCATATGCATCAATGATAACCATTGTGGGGCAACAATATAGTCATTTCAACATTTAATACTTTACTACATCATTGAAAGACTTATTTAGATTTATTATGGGACCATGGGAGCTTTTGGATGGTTATATCATATCTTTCACCACTTATCGCCACCTTGTAAGCTTTGATACACATCATCATGGAATGTTGGGATACATATTACCCCTTATACCTCATATCATGTTACTACCAACCTTTGATCTGACCATTGTAGGACTGTGAGATCCTTTAGCATCCCTTCACTATTTACGATATCACCATAGGCATTAGATGTGACTATGGAAAGAGAAAGGGACATACTTTATATAACTTTTACCACTTACCTCTAGCCTACAAGATCTTTTCTAAAATATGAAAATAGATATAAATAATATATATTGTATAGAGTGTTACATAAAATTTATGTAAAAAATCTGACCCTAGAAATGTGTAATTATAATTGTGATTATTGTTTCCCTAACATTTGGATTTGGTAGGAGATGTTTGTCATGACTAATAGGGTTCTCAATTATATAATTCATTTTTTTTTATTCATATGTACCTTATAGAGTTAAATTTTTAACCAAGAGTGTTAAGGAAAATATATGAAAAATCTAGAGTGTAGACTCTAGAGAGTTAATATCTCTAACTATATATATTAGGGTTTGGGTGGCTAATGTCCATTGATTGACACTTTAATAATGAGAGACTATGTTATAAAATAATAAAATTGATGAGAATATTGAAATAACAAAATATGTGTCTCATATATTATGAATATGTTCAAATTTAAGTGTGTAATTGATAATGCTTATGTGTGAAATGAGTTACAAAACTTATCTAGTTATAAGTGACTTTGAATTCAAATTTGATAATATTAATAGATGACAAATGATCTTAAAATAAGGTCATGAAATGTTATGAGATTATACACTATTATACCAGAAACATAAAATAACATAATAACTCAAACTTTAAAAAGGTGGTCTCCACATTTAAAAATCAACCATAATACTAATATCATTCAATTTAAAAAATTAAGTATACATATAAAAATATAAATAAAACTTAGGGAATCATTTTAAAATGCCCTAAACTATCCCTACCTAATCCACCAATCCCCAATTAACTATAGTTTCCAAGTTCATTTCATAAAAGTCCAATCATAGGTCATCCATCCAACTCATATAAAGATATAGTAACATTAATCCACCTTACCATACATACATCATATTTATTAAAATAATAGTCTACCCTTATCACCATACTACCATTTATATTCTTATCCATCATGGGGTTGTAGTGAACCTTTACTATTTGCTCTTACTACATCACCAGAGGTCAACATTTTATCTGTCACGAGGTCATGGTAAAATATTATATGCTACTCAAACTCTTGCCAATAGCCCACCAATTAATTTTGAGACCTCCATGGGGACAAGATAACCAATCTCTATATACTGCAACACCACAAGTGAAGTTCCTACATGTTGTAGGGAAGTGGTAATTCTCATTTCACTTTCTTTGGTTCCTGCACACCTGCCAAAGCTATTTTAATATATTATGGGGCTACGATAAGAGACAAAAAAATAAATCAATGATAAAAATATAATTGTATTTCATATGAAAATGATATGAGATGATAAACAGGATAATGAGTTCATTTCACAACAACCATTGGATTATTTTGATCAATCAGATTATAGGTGGATTGTCTAAATAAATACACAACAAAATGTTGTTCATGTACACAAAGAAAACAATCCAACGATTATAAAAAGACACTCCAAACCAAACTTAACTCTATGAACAAATGTGAATTCTCACTCTAACACTTAATTAGATGATACTAATGTGGTAAGGATACTTCTTTACCTTTAACATCTTTCTTATCTACTTGACAAATATTTTTTTATATTGATTTGTTTTTCTTTGAATACCTTACACTTCAAATCTTTCTATGTTTGGGTTTTTTGAATGGTTATATCCATGTATTTTTAGATGCATATGATATTATCCAATGTCTTATTTTTAAATATGAAATTATTATTTTTTCCTAAGGAAAAAAATTATCATGTATCAACTAAAAAATCCAAAAAATAGAATTGTATCAAATAAGGTAATTGAATAATAGTAGGCAATGGAGGAATCTTGAGGGACCACCAAGGTCAACCTTGTCTTGTATGGTCATTAGATATTGGTAATGATGAAAATAATTGGGTAGACACAACCTGGAACTCCTAAAGGGGATGTATTTAGTAGTGTTGAAGGGATGGAAAAATGAAATAATAGAAGGTGATATAAAAATATTAATCAATTCAATATCAAGTGGATCGTTAAATGCTTGGATAATAGATGATATTTTAAAATAGATTAAATTTATTTTTAAAAAATTAAAATAAGCAATCTATTAACATATCAAAATAAAAGGCAATTGTGTATAAAATATTATAGGAGCATAGGGCATACTTTATATAACTTTTACCACTTACCTCGAGCCTGTAAGACCTTATCTAAACTGTCATGGGGATGTGGTATGCATTGTCTATCGAATTAGCCCTTATTTCTATACCATCATTTATCTTATTGTCTATCATGGGGTTTTGGTGAACCTTTACTGTTTTCTCTTACTGAATCACCACATGTCAACATTTTTTTTGTCATGGTGTCATGGTGAAATATTATATGCTACTCAAACTCTTGCCACCAACCAACCAATTGATTTTTAGACCTCTTAGGGCCATGATAACTAGTCTCTATATACTGTAACATTTTAAGTGAAGTTCTTGCATGTTACAAGGAAGTGGTAACTATATTTTCACTTCCTTTAGTTCTCACACACCTGCCAAAACTATTTGAGTGTATTATGGGGCTATGATAAGAGATAAAAACACATCAATGATAAAAATAAAAATGTATTTCACATGGAAATGAAATGGGATGCTTATAAATGACTCTTGGAATAAATGTAAAATGAATATGGACTCCTAGGATGAATTTTATGAATTTTGGAAAAAATACCTCAAAGAAATGTGGTCTCATGAATGTATTTTATTTTCTCTCTATAACTCTATTTCTATGGAAATGCCTTTCAATTTAAAAAAATATTTTTTTTTCTCTAATTCTATAATTTTTTTGCATTTTTTTAAAAATCTAATTTTTTCAAAAAATATTAAACTTTTAGTTTGCGGATTTTTTCCCCAAAATATTTTTGTTGCTATGTGTATAACATTGTAGATGGATTAATGTTGAAGGTTGACCATGGATCAATACCATGTATTTGATGAGAGATTATCTGATGAGAGGGACATGGAAAAATATCCATGTCCATGTAATGAATATTTTGGTGGAAAGGTGAGAAAAAAATCTGATTTATCAACATATGATAAGATATGGGCATAGTGGTATAATCCCTTGGGATTACAATTATTATGAAGATAGGATAGAATTGTAGACTATGAGACATGAAGAGGCAAAAAAACATAGATGAAGTGGCACCAAACATAGATGAAGAGGTAACAATGTTAGATTAAGGGTTTGAAGTTGATATAATGTTGAATGAGGGTCTAAATTATGATTGGGCCAAGTTGATGGAGGATGTTTTAAAACCTACGAATGCTAATTACAAGTTAATCCATTTGACAACAATCCCTTCAAATTATTAACTTAAAAGTGGTGTTTGGTTGGACAAATGAGAGTGTAGATCAGTTATTGGCATTATTAAATTCATTTTTACCACTTGACTCCACATTGCTAACAAAACAAAGTCAATGTAAAAATCAAATCACTAAACTAGGCTTAGGGTATGAAAACATCCACAGATTTTTGAATGGTTGTGTATTATTTCACAATAATCTTGAAAGTGAGAGTGAATGTCCAAAATGTCATGAAGTGAGGTATAGACAAGGGTTGAAATTAGATATGGTTCCTAGAAAGGTTCTTCACCACTTTTTTTTAATCCCATGATTCCTCTAAATGTATAGGTTCAGAGAAATTACTAAACTTATGTAATGGCATGCCCAAAATAAGAGAACTGATGGAAAATACTAACATGTGCCTAATTCTAAGATGTGGATGGAATTTGATAATAGATGGGATAAATTTTCTCAAGATCCTTGTAATATAAGTTTGGGTTTGGCTCTAGATGGGGTGAATCCATTCTCAAATAAAATTACTAAATGGTCAACTTGGCTAGTATTTTTAATAAATTATAACTTGCCTCCATGGTTAGCAATTAAACCATTTTTCTTAATGCTATCATTGATTATACCAAGAAACAAAAGTGTGACTGTAGATATAATTGATGCTTATTTAGAGCCATTATATGATGAGCTAATGAAATTGTGGAAAGTAATTGAAGCAATTCAATCTTTAAGGGATGGTCATCAATCAAATTCACTTTAAGAGCTTCCTTATTGTGTATGATTCATGATCTTCCTACATATGGCACATTGTTTGGTCTTAGTGTTCATGGATACCATGGATGTCTTGCTTGCAACTTTAAGTATTTTGTGAGGCACTCAAGAATTTTCCATAAGTGTATTTATTGTGCACATTGTGCTTACCTTAAAATGGATCATCCATATCATTGAAAAAAAAAATATTTCAATGTTCAAAAAGAGAATCATGAATCACCATTGCTAATAACAGGTGATTGCATTTTTGAGAATGGATAAAAAAGAATGTCATTTATTGAAAATAATGGGATTATTGGTAGTAGATATGATCCATGTAATGAAAGTGATGTAAAATGGTTGTGCATATTTTATAAGTTTCCATCCTTTAAGGATATATCCATTAGGCATACTATTGACTTTATGCATATTGAGAAAAATATATCCTAAACTATTATAAAAACTCTTTTTGGTGCTTTTGATACTATTTCATCACATGAAGACTTTTGACAACTAAAGATTCATCAAAATCTTTGGGTTGAAAAATGTGATGATGAAAGATATAGAAAACCTAGTGCTCCTTATGTTTGGAAAAAAGATCAATGTCCACAATTCTTACATTTGATGTCTTATAGTCACTTTCTCACTGGATATGTAAGTAGTAGTATTAGAATCCAAACTAGCATTAATGGCTTAAGAGGCCTCAAGACCCATTACTATCATGTCATAATTGAGAATATTTTACCTATTGTGGTAAATATATCAAATTTGGCAAAGGGTCCAAGATTGGAAATTATAAGGTTGGGCCTAATATTAAAGAGAATGAGTTTACATGTATTAGATCCTTTAAACTTTGATAGTTTGAGGGAGGAGGTTGTTGAGGTCCTTTGTCTATTAGAATGGGAATTTACACCAACAATCTTTAACATTTATATGCATCTTTTGATACATATAGAATATGAAATATAGCATTGTGTCCCAATAAGAATGAGATGGATGTATCTTATAGAATGTTATATAAAGGTTTTGAAAAAAAATGTTTGTACTAGGGCAAAATCAGAAGCAGCATGTCTGAGGAATATTTAATGCAAGAGGCCATGGGATTTTTCACATAATATATGAAGGAATTAAAAAATGTCAATCAACATGTATGGGATGATGAAAAAGATGAGAGAGTTGAAGGTGAAGTATTAGAAGGCAATGGATGTCACTTCAAGCTATCACACCAAGAAAGAAGTGTTATACATGCCTATATTATTCAAAACACATGTTCATATAATAAGTTGCATAGGTAAAAAAAATTTACACAATAATTTATTTAATCAATTGCATTTACAAATTTATATTATTAATATTAATATTTGTACATTAATATTCTATTTAAAAAATATGAAGAAGAGAATTAAGCTTCGATGCAACATTGACCTCAAAAGTGCAGATGTCATGATTTAATTAGAGGTGATTCTTTTCAAAAATTTAAAGAATGGATTGCAAATGCATTCAGTGATGTAAAAGAAGAAGGTTAAGATATAACAATGAAAGAAATTGAGATTTTATAATCTCCACATTTATGGTCTATGAATTTTAGTGGAATGTGGTCCTATGGTAGTCATTTAAGAGTGGAAGAAAAAGACAAAGGAAAGGTAAATTGTGATTGTGATTGTGTTGTTAGTGCTAAATTTATTCATAAAACTGAGAAGAAATGTTATGTTGGATTCATCCAAGAAATTATTCAAGTGGATTTTGGTGAAAATAGTCCTATATTATTAAAATATAGGTAGATCTAACCATCTATAATAAATTTAATGAGTATGGATTTGTACAAGCAAATACAGGACAATTTTTATCAAAGATAGATGAACCATATGTTGCTTCTCATCAAATGAACCAATCATTTCTAATTGATGATGTAAGAAGCCTGGGATGGTCATATGCCATTCAAATAGATTCTTGTTCCAAAAGTTGTCGATATAATGCTTGATGGGAAATCTATTAATTTACAAGAGACATTCAAAGAAGTGGATGAAGATGATGATGGAGTGTTTGAAGAAGAGATTTTGATTACCAATGAAGAGACTGGGAGAGAGAATGTATTGCATGTCATAGATGATGATGAGGAATAAGATAAAGCAGATGTAGATAGGAGTGATCAAGATTCATAAGTGTCAATATACAGTTGAAACAAGGGATAATCATATTGATAGTCGGATACTTATAACTGTAAACATCTTCTTGGTTTTTGACTACAAATTATTTTTAATCTATAAACTAAATTCTATTTTAAGTTTCCATTTTAAATTATGAACTCAATAAAGTTTTACTGATTCAAGTTGTTGATTTATACATTATTGTTTATTTGGACTTCAAAAAATGAGGAAAATGACTACAAGGCGCAAATTAATTGATGATAGTGATCATGATGCTAAAATTTCATTGACATATTATGAGTGCTTTCATAGAGAAAACGTGGCCAAGAATAATGAATATTTATTGTGTCTTGGTTTGACAAACAGGCAAATTGTAACTCCTCTAATTAGTATATTATTTGTTTAATAGTGTTTAATGAAATTTTATAGGCAAGAGCTTTATGTATATAAGACAATATGATTTTTTGTTTGTTTTATAGGCAAGAAAAAGAGTAAAAAAAAATGTAGAGAAAAAATAAAAGGAAAGAAAAGATACAGTGCCACCATCTCATAAAAACCAATGCATTTGTGATTCAAAAAATATAGTTAGTGAAAACAATATTTGTGATGATGTGTAGCCTAATATAGCATATGGTGATCTGCAGCCTAATATAGTATATGGTGATGTGCAGCTTGATACAACACATGGTGATGTGTAACCTAATATATCATATGGTGATGTGAAATGTCATGATGATCTCTTAGCACAAAGTCTAAGAGAGATTATTTAAAAAAATTAGAGCAAAATAACAATAGGTCTGTAGATGATTTATTCAACATTAAAAGATGTGTTTGAATTGAAATCTATAGAGACCGGTACTAATCTACCTACTCATGCCACACCTAATGTGTCCAAGGAGCATGAATTTATGGTTAATGAAAGTCATGAAGGGAGAACACTTGCATTTTTTGTTCCTTAGAGTGCACCTATTGCATCTAGAACTTTTGATGGAACTAATGGATTAGCTAGAAATATTTATAGTGGTTTAAGAGAAGATGTGTCTACTTTTGTCAAAAGACAAAGATTGAGTCAAGATTTTTACATATTTACAAAGAGGAATGAAAAAGAAAGAAAACTATAAGGAAAGAATCCATTCTTGGTTGAGGTATCGAGAGAAGGTGAACCCATTGGGCCAAATGCTGCAAAGTGGGGCCTCTAAGTTAGGTGTAAAATGTAGGGCCCATTTGAATATTTAAAAATAAAGTTTTACAGATCAAGATCTATGAACTATGGAAAATTTTATTAAAAAAATGGAAAATGCTTTTGAAGCTAATGGTGGACAAATCTCTAGAGAATATTACAAGCAAAGTATGAGAATTTAGATGAACAATTTCAGATACAATTGTAAAAAAACAATCATGGAGGGAAAAGAGAGGTTAGACTCCACTCTATCTCAAAAATAGTGGGAGGCATTGAAAAAAAGTATGAATTACAAAATCATATTTGGCAAAGAGTAATAGAGGTAAGAGAACAAGAGAAAATGTCAGGGCTAGATATATATTTGGCTGAGGTAGGTTGTAAGTCAAAATGGACACATTTACAATAAGTGTATGGCTTTTTGGTTCAATTTACATTGTGTTATTTATTTTTATTTTTTATTGAATTGAATATGTGTTTAAATTGACATTGTATTTTAGGTGGAAAATAGTAATAGAAAAGTAGGTGTAGAAGATATTGTTAATTATATGGTATCACTAGATCGACCTAGTAAATCTTAGAGTGGGATGAAGTGCAAATCTAGTTCATCAACAAAGATTTCAAAACCATCTATTAAATGCCCATTAGGAGCCTCTCTAGACCATGTCAACTCAAATGAAGGGTACCAATAGCTAATGAGTTGCATAATCAGTCTCACTCAACAAGTTTTACAATTACTTTCCTCTGTTAACCCCATAATTTATGCATGGAATGAGCATAAATCCATGGATTCAACTGATGTAAGAGGATCTATTAATCTCATTTCTTCTTTTTTGTAATTTTTTTATAAAAATTCCTCTTAATATGTAGATTATTAAAATCTAAACATAGAAGAATCCATCCTAGTTTCTTTATTGTTGGAGTGATAAAAAATGTTCTTTTGGAAAAAATTATAGCTTGCATTCTTTACTTGACTATTAAATGTTTTGTATATTTTTTTGCATGATGGTTGAACCACATGTATATTAATTTTATCAAAGTATCAAGAAAATAAAAATGCCTTCATGATGCCAATAGAGCTACCAATATTGATAGTGATCATGATGAATTGGACAAGAATGTGTAGCAGAATCATCATAGTTATGTTGAATTAGTTGAGGTAATATAATAGTTGTCAATTATATATCCTAATGTTTTGTCATTCTTAATTCTTAAAATATTCTTTTAAATTAATAGATTTTAATTTTTTGTTAATTATTTCCACAATACTTGCTTCAATCTTGTTTTGGAGGGATTTGAGACTCATTTCCTTGTCTTGGAACAATCTTCTATTCCATTCCTTCTAGAGTTCCTAGATTAAAATTGTGGGACTTATCAACCATAAACAATGATAAGTATAATGTATTTTGATATTGGGCAAGTATTGAAACAAAGTCATTATATCTTTGGGAAGGGAACTCTTCCATCTTAGCTTCATGCATAACCACCTCCATCATTCAAAAGAGAATTGATAGCCAAAATATTCTCCCTTTGAATCATTTTAACTTTTTCATATCATAAATTTCCATCAACACATTTTTAATCCCCTTTCCTTAGGTCACCATTTTGTTCTCAAAGAACCTAGAATCAGTTTGAATTTCCTCTACAAATTTGTATGTGACCATTACCCCACTCCATTTTTGCAATATAATGTGTGTTTTATATCTCAATACAATGTGTATTTTTATTGTTTTTTTAGACATTTATTGATAAACTCCAAGAAGGGGATAAATTCTAGGTGTTGGATCCATTTGATGGTGTTGTTATGGGCATTGGTTAGATTCACTCACTATCTATTATACATGGAGACAAATTGAAAGGAATACGAGATGCAAATGTAAATATTTTAATGGTCATAAGTAACATACCTCTTGCTTATGAAGACAAAATAGATGGAGTTGTTCATCTAAAAGAGAAAGAAGGGACCTTCATAGGGTGGCCACTAAAATATTTGAAAAAAATGACATAGTTGATGTTTATCATGTACTAGTTGTTAGATAGCTTGACCCATTACTTTATGCAATAGTTTTAATGTGTTGTTCAAGGATATTCTTAGTGTTTTTTTAATCTATTCTGGATTTGTATAAGCAAAAAATGCATTGCAACTTAGTTTTCTTAATCACAGCACTGAGAAACACGCTTTTTATTAATGCATTTTTCAAAGCAAAGACATATTTATGTCTTGTATTTGCTATAAGAATACCTTTTCTCAATAAAATTTCAATATTTTACCTTCTTAATAGTTGTTTCATTATGTGCAAATGAATGATTGATTATGTTTTTTTGTGTTTTATGTCATATGTTTTGAATTATCATCATTATATCATATGTTTGGTGGCACTTGTATCTAATACCCAAACATTTATTAATTCATCCTGAGTTTCAAAATAGAGTAAGCTATATTTCCTAATGTTGTAAATGTTTATTCATGAGAAATATTCATGGATTAATTATATTCATGCTCTACATATTGATCATAATAATATTTATGCATCCTATGTGGTCTATTTATAAAATTAATGATCATTGCCATACAACATGGGCCATTTAAAAGTCTCATGGCCACATAAATCCAAGACTATTGTTAGTGTTGTAATTAGAAGTGACATAATTAGTTTCAAACATAATTGGAACTAATTTTCTTGTACCTAATACTAAGGTACTCTTATTACTTAATTAGAGATGAATTAAGCAATCTACAGCCTAATTGGAATTACCTTTCTTGTACTTAATATTATGACTTAAATTTTTTCATACTCTTGTCAGCTATAAATTAACCAAGAAGTTAATGGAGTCTTAATCAGTATGGTATGTGAAAAATCTAAAATATGAATCCAAAATTTGACATCTCTCCACATTTTTGAGATAGATATATTTAAAATATATATACTAATACTTATGCATCCAATGGAAGCCAAAAATATACCCCTGACTATAGAATGTAACAAGTAAAATAGTGTAATGGGTGTCTTTAATCATCATTTGTAATCCATATTGAAGGTTTTCTAAATTCTTATTTCAAGAAGTGAGTGTTTACAATTACATTAATTATATGTTTTTGATATTATAATTCTATAAAGAGGGTGTAGATCCTAAGTACAAAAAGCCCAAAGAGTATCAAAATAGGCCAAAGGCCACTAGTAACCAAAAAATAATGTATAGACAAAATAAAAATAGGAAACAACAAATAGACTAGGGATTAACCATAACAAAAACACTAGTTTTTTATCAAATCTTTCCAATATTATTTGATGAACTTGAGAAGGTCCTCCATGCTAGTAATTTTTCATTCTATATCTTTATCTTCTTTCAAGAGGTCTTACATAATCAACAAGGAAGAAGTTACACAGTGGATAACTTTCAAGAAAATAGTGGTTAACACCTTAATTTTATTCTAAAGGGAGTGCAAACCCTTCTTCACTTCCTTTAACTCCCTTTCAATCTAGCTCTCCTCTTCACTGGTATCCATGAAATCCTCCTTATTAGAATCATAAGAAGAGTCATTCAACTCCTCAAAATAGCTAGTTCCCTCCTTCTCTAATTATTGATTAGGATTGGGTTTATATTTTAATTTACCTGCTTCCTCCCTCAAATCTGAGGTAGAGGGATCATCCACAGTCTTTAGTAATGAGTTTTTCCCCCCTACAAGTCTCCTAGATCTTTTGATATTCATATTTCTTTCTATACATCTCTAAAATTTAAAACCAGACCCTTCCTCCATAGCCTCCTCACCTTCCACTTGGGCCTCCAGGTGCTCTTTGTCATTGGCCAAATTTTGAGGCTCCACCCCCACCACTTTCTTGTTCTTACTCTTTCCTTTATTTATCTTCTCAAAATTGATCTAAATAATCAATTTCCTATTTTTATTTCCAAAAAAGGAAGGGTTATTTTTTAGTTCCCACAACTCTTTGACAACTAAAGAATGAGAAGAGTCGAGGGATCTAGAAGTCATAGCTATCAGGGAGGGACAACTAGAGCCCAACCAAAGAGGGGTAAAGATTTTAAACTTAGGGTATACGTTTGAAGAGGGGGGAATAAGGTTCTTGGAAAAGGGCAGGGAATCACATGGACCCACTCTCAGGGGAATGTGATAATAATTAGGATCACTATCATGGTAACTATCTAACACCTACACTTTTAAAGGCTTAGAGGGACATAATACAAGGTGAAAGTGATAAAGTCTGAAGATAAGACCTTGTTGGAGTGGAATGGTAGAGGTAGTTATTTTTTTTTAGGTAATTTTTGATGGACTTAACAAATGTCTCCAAGGATGATAGGAAGAAGAAGGGGAAGTTAACCAACACCTTGTGATGAAAGTGATTCAAAAGAGTGAAATGTTAATGATAAAAACACTTAAAATGACCTTTAAGGGTAAAATATTTCATGATGGTGAATCATACCTTATCACAAGGGTTAAGTAAGCTCTCTTTATCAAAGCCTCCTTGAAACTTCATTGGTGCTTCTCCTTCAATGAAGAATTTTTTCAACCCCTCTGGGTCTTAAACTTTGGTGAGTCTTTTCAATCTTCTACCCTTGTAGCATAAACCCATGGCCTTAGAAATTGACTCCTCACTAACAACAAAATCTATACTTTCAACTTGGAATTTATGGTTACCATCTCAACTCAAAGTAAATTGAATGGAGATGTTCTCATCATATCCATCTAGACATTTAAGAAAATGAGAAATTCCACCTTCATAACATATACTTCAGAACATAACATCCACTTGGGTTTCATCACATGATAATGGCTCAGTTATGACTTTTTATCCTCCCATGATTGAAAGCTTCATCAATAAAAAGGGACTTAGACCAAAGTGAACCACCACCAATGATTAACAAATATTGAATCAAAAAAATTGGAAGCTTTTGAAACCCACACCTAATCTTTAGTAAAATACAAGTTGATCCTATAATAACTACATATGTAAAAGATCTTGCTCGGATTTCCTATGCAAGAACATGCCTTAAAGGATTGAGGTTTCCTCATGTGATATTGATTTTCTATGATATATTTCTATATTGAAGTTTTTAGTATTTTTTTAATCATATATTACCTCGTCTGATTTTAGTATATTACTATTTTGAAATACTCGTAACAAATGTGATCAGGACAAATATGAAAGCCCTGAAGATAGAAAGTCTATTTTGTGTCACAATAATTTTTCTTGGCAGGGTAGATTTCCTCTTATGGCCAAACCTTGGCATAAGGATTTTAATCCTCTCACAGAATCCTTCAATAAGCTCCCTATATGGTTGTGGCTCCCTTATCTTCCATTACACCTATGGCATGAGGCAGTTTTTAAAACCATTGGAAATGCTATAGGGGATTTTTTATATGAAGAAGAAAGTTTGACTCTTATTCATTCGACTTGTGCATGATTTTTGGTAGATCTGGATGTGTCTAAGGGCCTTCTAGAGGTGATTAGACTTGAATCCCCTAGGGGTACCTGGACTCAAATCTTGGATTATGAGGGGATCCCTTTTCAGTGCAGGAAGTGCCACCAGACGAGACATATTGTTGCTTGCTATGTTGCAGGGAAATCCTATCCCAAACGTTCACCTTCTTGGTGGCCTAAGGGTTCTTATAAACTTAAAACTAACAAAAAAACTTAGGAAGCAACTTCAGACTCTGAGATCAAGAATGAGGAAAGTTTGCAATCTAAATCAGAAGATGAAGAGGAGTCTTTGGTGAATCATTCTAACGAAGCCCCTATGGAGGCTGTGGTAAGTGAAACTATTGAGCTAGAGGAGGAGGTGGTTGTCTCTCCCCCTATTATGGAGCATCTCTCAAAGTGCCAGACTGGGCTTGACTCTCAAAAGGATTTTTTGCCCTCTAGAATCCAAAGATCAATGTCTTCTGAGGCATGGGTTGCTGAGGCAGCTAAGGTAGAGGATGGTTGGATAGCAGTTAGGAGAAAGAAGTCTAAGCCTATGGTCCCTCCTCTTGACATGAATCTCCGATCAGGAAAAAAAAATCTTAACTTAAAATATGCATCTAAAGTTCCTCCTTGCTGACTAGTTTTTTAGGGGTAGTAAATTGGTCGGGTTTACTGGTTACTGGTCTGAAAGGTTGTTTAGCTTGCTGATCCAGTTGGTTAACCTTTAGCTCAGTGTTTTGACTACTATTTTTTAAGGTATTTTATGGTGGTTACAGGTCCATGTAAAACCTAGTTTTGGTTCTTATTTGTAATTAGGTTATTCTGTTAACTTAGGTGTGCTTTAAGGTTTATCTTTCTCCTTGTGTAGGGTTTTGGGATCCCTTCAAAACCTGTTTTTACCTTAATCTAAAACAAATGTGATCAGGACACAATGATGACCAATGAAATTAGTGAATAAAAATGGCTAAATATGCTAAAAAATTGATCAAAATGATGATTAAAATTAAAGACTAAATACACTACCAATGGATAGAAATTAGTGAATAAAAATGATGAAATAAGTGACCAGTTAACAACAATCAATGACTAAGTAAGTGACCAGATTAAAAAAATGAATGAATAAATCAATTATTAAATATACCACCAAATAAATCAATAAAAACAACTAATAAATTACTAAAATTTGTTTAGTCATCAATTTGGCTACATTATAAATGATTGGAAATAAACTACTAATGGTCATGTGATCATGTTTGGTCATTTATATGCAATTTTTAGTAGTTTTTTTAATCATATATTGCTATTAATATACTAGTGTGTCATTTAGGAACAAAAAATAGTGAAGAGGATTCATCATGCTTGTTTGATCAATTTGATGCAGGAGGACACATAGGTCATTAGACCTAATGAGCCTAGAAGAGGTAGTTTGAGCAAGTTAGTCCTAGAGGCTATTTTAAAGAGATACAAGGATGAGGAAGAGTGCAAGTAAGAAAAGTCCATCATCAAGTGTATAGGACATCAGATCAGAGGTTGAAATTAGATCAAGGTATCTAAGAGGGTGGTTGGTTTCCTAGGGGTTGGTTCTTCCTTGTGGGATGGCTGTCTCACTAAACTAAGGGATGGGTATTCCTTGATCAATTGGTGTTGGTCTAAATATTGGATCTTGTTTTATAGTACTATATTCCATCTTGCAAGGGTTCAATGGGTTTTATCCCCTAAGAGGCTTTCCCGAATATATCATGTGTTATGTGCTTGATCTTATTATATATTCTTTGTTCATTTTAATGGTTAATTTATATGCATCATGATCGTATGTGTTGAATGTTTAAGAGTTAGGAATTAAATTAGATTATCTTGAATCATTGATTCACCCCCTAGTGATTATACCTATAACACTATTCATATAATCATTTTCAAACTAAATCAAATAATCCAAACATTTTAATCTCCTCAAATATCCCTGTAATCTTTCCAAACAAGCAAACTCAGACCTCCAATATTAGGCAAGTTGTAGGTCTCAATTAGATTGAGTATATAAGGTACCTAGTATTTCTACTTATACTTTAGGTGAGATTAAAAGTGATGTGAGGATTTTTTATAACTTCAATAGGTACTCTCCATTCTCCAAAGTATTCTACCAATCAAGAGATCAACTTCCTTCTTTGTCTAGGCAGGCAACCTTATGCTAACAATTATTGTGTATGCAATTGTGTTATGACCCTTGTCTTTAACTCCTTATCTAGGATATTTTTTTTCCTAAATATACCAATTTACTTGATTTAAAAATAAAACACAACCACTATATTAAATTTTTGATATATATTGAAATGACACATCAAACCTATAGGAGACTACTAGGATAGTTGACTATGTTTGGACTACATGTGTTAATTTTAGGTCTATAAACACTCGTATACAACATAATTTTTTAATAACCCTTATTTAATTTTTAATATCCTCAAAATTTTATCAATTTCTGACTTATTGAGCTCCCTTCTCAACACTTTTAATTTCTATGTCCTATATCAATCCATGTCTTAAAACTAATGCTTCAATGGACTATAGGTAGTTTTTGAAGGAATAATCTTATTATTTTTAGAAACCCTATTCAACATTGAAATATTCAAAATAATATTTTCATGGATATAATTTATTACTTCATTCAATTCCTTGAAAAATTTATGCTCTACTATCGTACCCTATTTCAAGGTCAAATCTCCAATAGGTTGGTTGTAGGTGGACGTATGAGAGCTTGACTGCATTATGAATTTTTAGACATTCAAAATTGATCCCAAACATTTTAAAAGGTTCCATAATATTTTTATTGAATTATTTACACACATTTAAATGTCTTTAAGTTTCTACACCTTTCCCACATTCATTGTCCAAGGTAAAGTCTCTCTTGACAAGTTGTAAGTGTACATTAAAGAAGGTATGATTGTGTATTATCTTGAATTAGGCCTTTATCACTACCTAGATTCTTAAATGACTCTATCATGAATTTTTTGATGTTCTGAGATCCTTAATAAAGTCCTAAAGATCCCAAAACTCATGATATCTTTGTTTAATACAATTTCTCTTTAGCTGACTATGAGTGATTGTCTACATGGGTTTCAATTTAAGATTGAGTTTGAATCTTTGATATATTGTGCTCATGAAAGACAATCACATTAAACTCCCTTTAAATTTATTATATATCATAGAGTTTCATTATTCTACTTCATTCTTATGTATCTTTGACCTTAGAGGGTTTTATAATTTTGAGTTCCCTTCTTGACTCTCAACCACACCATTTACACATAGTTTGTCCTATTAGGTTTGACTATGTATTAGGCTTTCTAGGTTTTCAAAGTCACTCTTTAAATGTATTTATATATTATTCATGTTTATATCTCTCTTCCAACTATCTAAGTTCAATTATCCCTTTAATAACTTTGAATCTTTGACTTCACTTGTTCACACAGTCATAGTCTTGTAGGATTCTCTTAAGAGTAGTCTTGCTAGACACCATTTGGATTTAGGTGTTTAGAGATAAATTAATTGATCCATGACCTCAAATTGAAACTTTTATAGTGTTTCCATGCCTAGGAAATAGTCATGATGAATTTGCATCATTATATTTACCTGATTTGTAGACCTACAATCCTATAGGTGATAGAGACTACAAAGTATGCATAAAACTTTGAAAGAATGCTAGACATGACTATGAGATTAAAATATCATTATCCATTTCATTGAATCAACACATGTAACATTAAATAAATAAATAAATATCTAGTAAATGTACATTCAAACACTTAACACACTCTATTATACATAACATAGTCCACCATGTGAATAGAGATACGTGACTAGTTGGAACTTGTATGGAGTATCTATCTAATCAAGAGACCATGAATAGATATATAGGGTGTTATAATATTATTAATAACCATTTAATTTTACCATACCACTTGGAAAAACTTTAGAAAACTAATAATCACTTTATATAATGCATAAGAACCACTTTCAATGTCAAAAGACATCCACCTTTGCCAAAAATATGAGTGAATGTGTGCGAGGAATCTAAAAAAATCTCATAACTCACTCCAATTGATTTAAAGTAGCCATTAATTCATAGTTTATTTTGAAGTTGCTCTAAACTCAACCTATGGGGTTTTAAGATCTTATAAATCAATATAATATCTATGTGATTTTTAATAAATATAATATAACTAATATAAATAAAAATTTCAAAAAATGGAATCACATATTGGTACCAAACTTTTTCTAAAATTTCATCCCCCAATTCTACTTGTACGCCCTGTACCATCTGCTTGAAGTTGGCCTTCACTAGCTTGTGAAGGGGACGATGATATATATATATAATTTTAAATATATATATATATATATATATATATATATATATATATTTAAAAGTATTACCAAGATGTATTATTACCTATATAAATCCAAAGGATTTTTTGAATTTTTTTCTCTTACACATGAATTTAACAAGTCTGTATAACTTCTTATAACTCCTCAATATGGTGTTGAAATCAAGAATATAACTTTGTTATTATTATTATAATAGGTGTGGTAGTTGTATAAATGATAAAATATCTTTTTAAAGTGTATTTTATGTATTTTTTATTTTGGGTAACTTTGACACACATAAATTTAGCCATAAATCATCTTTTTATGCATATTGAACACTTCCAAGCTAACAAATGGACCTCAAATATTCCAAAACTTAATGAAATATTATGAAAATGTGTTTAAAACATGAAATTGATTTAATAAACCCCTAATAACCTATTACACAACTTTACCAGGACTTATCTCCTCATGACATGCCTAAAGCACTATATGACTAAAATGTGAAATTACCTTAACTTCTCCAAACTAACCTTAAACCATGATAACAAGGTTAAATAAAGACTATATGGGCCATATATAGTATAAAATGAACACATCACAATAGCATGACAAGTATGAATATATATGGGGTGAACCAAATTTGACTTGGGGTCAAATTTGGTCAATAACACACATGTTATATGCATTATAGTCTTGAAAATACTTTGCATAACCTTGGGCCTCAGATATGTCAATAGACACCCTTAGAATCACAACACAACCCTTACAATAGATGATAGATCAATAATCCTATAAATATTTATGAGAGTGATCATCCATTGCCAAAGAGCATGAGGAAACTAAAAAATGGTTTGGTCAATATCTCATAGGTGAACATGTCATAGAGTAACCTACTCACTAAAGTAACAACCCACACTCATTTATTTTTGTGTATTTATACTATGTCCAAAAGGGACAACTCATCAGTCATTAATAGTCTCAAAACCTTTAGGACCCACTCCTACTCAATATCTCTATTCCATCAAATGTAAGCACCATGCAATCATAAAAATATACAACTCAAATAATTCATTTAGCCTTTAAAAACATCAAAAAATACTCCAAATAGTAATTTGGTGAAACCACCACTTAATGTAAGTGGTGAACTTGCAAAATCATCATAAAAAATGTGCAACCATCATTCTTTATAAATTGAAAGTTACATAATCATTGTGGGACTTGGGTGGTTAATACACATGGCTGGTGATTGTGCAACCATTGTGGTGATTAAAAAATTATCAGAGCAAAGGCATAACTATCGATTATTCAAATATCAGTAGTTTCAAATCAACACCAATGATTTTACCCATTGTTCCTTTCTACCCAAAATTGCAAAAAAAAATCAAAAACCTACCAAAAATAACAAAATTTAAACATTTTCCTAACTAATACAATTCAAAAACTCCCCCCAACCTTTTTTTTTTTTTAATTACTAACACTAGCATGCATTTTCAAGTAAAAATCAAACCTAGAGATATGACATGAAAATAAAGATGACTTAACCATGATTGCACACCACCCACATCCATTAGTACCCCACCATCATCTCATCACACTCTTCAATTCAACTAATCTCTTTCATTATTATGTCATAGGGATCTTAGAGCTCAATTTTCTTAAACTCACGATGCACAAATGACTTCCAAATTTAGTAAAATTTTCAATTTATAGTTTGATTTTATAGTTATTGTATTTCAAAAAAATAATTTTTTAAATTTTTGCATCAAAAAGTAGTTTTTACACATATTATGATGAATCCATAAGCTTTGAGAAATAAACTAACATTGGACATGTATGAAGGCCAAAAAATTTAGTGTTTCATTTTTAGTAATTATATTTAAAAATATGTTTTTTCCCATTTTAGTCTTGCAAGTCAATGTCTCCTCACATAACACCAACCTCAATCCCCTGACATAGTTCATGTATTATATCCATCCCTACATAAACATAAAGTAGTGATTGTCCATGTTTTGATCAATTATTATATTTTATACTTATATCATAAATTTTCACTTTATTTCAGTTTCTTGTTTGCAGTTCACACGGATGGCTCATCTATCTTTATTGTGCCACATAAGTAGGTAAGTTTTCTAACCCTCATTTACCTTTTAATGTACCATTAATTTAGAAAAACATCCTCTTCAACTCATGGTGAAGTCTCTCCCTAAAAGGGAAATATGTGCACACCCAAATTTTACAAAGTGTAACCTTTCACAAAATATAATCATAATGCAAGGATATCAATTAACACATGCTCAGACTTAGTCCTCTTCCCCCTTTTCTACATTTTGAATTCTTATTTTGCCTTGAAACTTTTCAAAGTTTTCCTTAAAAATTTTAAATATTTGAAAAACATCACAAAACCATCACATCATTTTCTGAAATCATCCCACTAGTTTGTGCCACCATCAATAGGTTCACATAAATGCCTTAATAGTTTCCCTAACTGTCGCGGTAGTTACATAGCTGTTGTCTACATAGAATGGTAGTTTCACCACTCTTGCATGTGTTTTCAAATTTACTCTAAAGACACATGTTTTGCATGATTGTATTAATTTTTTTAATCCTTTTTCTTACATTCACCCTCATCATCCCCTAGTACACCCTTAATCATGATTAAGACAAACTTATCTACCTACAAGTTAACTCTAACAATATCCCAGTCAAGATTCAATTAATTCCTACATTCAAACTCTTCTCCTTATTTACAATTAACTCATTTTTCAATGAATTTTAGATATTAAATTGCATAAATATTTAATCTTACAAGTTTTAGAGAGCCACAATTTGCGTTGTATTAATTTTTAAGAACTTAGATCATGTTTCATAGTAACATTTTGGTCACCCACATGTCCTAGAGAAATAAAACTACAAGATTTTATCCCAATAATCTATTTTTGGTGAGAAACCAACCACCATTCAATTATATCTTGCTTCAGTTTTTTATTGTGTTTTTTGATTGGTGTTGTGTCTTTTTACATAGTTATTGGTCACTCATTGAGTAATATACGCAAAGCTAACTACCTGAAGATAGAATAAATCCACCAAATTACTCTTGTAAATCTAATTTATATTTTATTTAGGTTGGAGGATTTATTTTATTCTTTTTTTATAAATAATTGGTTTGTTATAGTATATTTTTATTTATTTATTAGATTAGTTTACATTTATAAAATATACATATAAATGCTTCAAAAACTCTTTGCATTTAAAAGTTAATTAATAATTTTAGTTGCATCCAAATGTTATATATTTGAAAGATCAATAACATATATATATATATAAATTTAGTTATAGCCAACAAAAACTCTCCAATTTCTTATTTTTCATATTCAAATTTTACACACAAGCGTAAACAAATATATTTCATAAAATAATTAGAAAGAACTGAAGGGAAAATTTGTACTTAGAGTTGTGTTAATCTTTTTTCATGTTATGAAAATCCATTAAAAACATACATTAAAATATAAATCATAATACATTTATTTACATAATAAACTTAGTAGTATACAAATTTCATAAACAATCACAAATCAAAAACTTTCATTTAGTCATCACATGCACAAACTTGATCTTAAAATTCATAAATTGCATTACTAATATACAAAATATGAATTGTAAATTTATTTTCCATTTGTAACTATAGGGTTTATAGCATAAATTATATTCTCATTTCATTCATATCAAATCATCCAAAAAAAATCATTCTAACAAACATAAACAAATTTCTACACTTCTTTAATTGGAAAAAGAATAAAAAACAACAAATTACATTAGTTAGTTTAAATTTAGTTTTTTATCATTTAATGCATGTTTATTAAAATAAAACCAAAAAGATATTAATTTATTTTACTTTGATACTTTAAATTATAGTAGTATAATAATATCCTTTTCATTTTAAAAATCCTTACTTAAACATGAATAAGCCCACCAAAACCTTGTTAAACATAACATTCAATTCAAAAATAGCAAGTACACTTTTTCAAATAAATTAAAACTAGTTACATAATCCAAATATTAAATCCAAAAAAAATCACACAAAACTTTTAAAATTTCCAAACAAACATTTTCCTCACTCGTGAATGATGCTTCCTAAATAAAGCTCATTTCCATAGAGTATGAACGTTTCCCAAAGTACCAACCCATATAATGAAAACCAATATCCAAAGTGACATAAAATATGAGACTTTAATTTAATTATTACACTATTATCCTCTCCCTAACCTCATCATTAGTCAATTTAATTCTTTTGATGAGCAAATCCATACGATAAAATACCACCCAACGAGGCAACTGCATCTTAAATTTGTTCAGCCAACAACTTGTAATTTTGATTCTTTCCTCTTTTATCCTTATGTCTAGCCTCATCATATTTAATTCACTTCATGGATTAAATTATTTTGGAAAATTTAACTCTACAAATTAATCCAAATTATTATATTTATCAAACCTAACTTCACCTAATTCCCAAAATCTAGTGTATACCAAGAGCTTCTCTATCTTGTCCTCATCAACTTTGAAGGTTCTTGGAATGGTATCACATCTCAATTTACTACCTTAAATGATAAATATGATTTCAATTGAACTAATATAGTATATATGTAATCATATTTTATCACTTACTATGCAAAACCCCATGCTATTAGCTCAACCTAACCATCCATATCTTCCAACTTTTCCCATCCAAATACATCAACTAAACCAACCCAATCAACTAGAATGATATACAACCAATCACATCATATTTTAATTCATTGTCTCAGCTATACCTTTATAATTTAACACACAAATTTCATCATGTTTATTTCTTGTGTACATATCCTTCATAGTTACAAAAATTTGGGGGACAAACACTCTAACTCTTCATGTGCTTCAACAAGGTAGCACAAATATAACCATTGACTTAACATGGAAGAATCATATCCAATAAGTTATAAGGGAAACATGGTTTTCACCAACACATAAATGTAATCCAACCCTTGTTATTTAAATATTTTTAAAAAATAGTTTCAAATTAAAATTGTCAATCTATGGACATTGACTACACAAGATTGCAAGTTTTGTTATTGATTAACTTGCAATATTATATTTTCATAAGAATTAAAAAATGTTTTTTTTACATAATTAGGTATAATTTATATTTAAATATAGTAATTACACTAATATAATAAATTTTTCATATGTATATACTAAAATATTTTCTTTGGTACATGAAAATGATAAGCTTGGCACACATGACCTGAGTGCATAAACAAGGTCCTCATCTACCATGTTCTCACACTTACATCTTATATTATGAGCCAAAATTTCCATTATTATATTTCAATCTTATAATTACCTCACTATCTAGTTAAAACTTGATAAATATCATGATTATACATATCAAAACCTTCAATTTAGACCGCCTGTACATAGGTCAGTTTCACCAACTTTGATCAGTATCATCAGTTGAAATTAACCTAAGCTAGTTATAACTAACCCTCTCCCTAAGACAACTATTTTTTAAAAAAAAATGTCACCTCAGTATCAACCCATTTCTATATCATGTTGGTGGCATGATAAATTGCCTAATTAGACTCATATTTACAAATCAAAGTCTTTAATGGTTATTATGATTTAACAATGAAATGCAATAAAAAAAATGATTAAAATATTGATTTATATTATAGAATAGATATAACCTAAATATAAAATAAAAAAATAACTAAAATTATCTATAAATATTAATTTATAATATAATATGAAAACCTAACTTGGATTTAAATTATGTTGATTTTGCAACCAAATTGTTGATGAAAAGTTAGTTGGAAGGATATTTGAACTATGTCACACCTAAAAATAAAATTTTAAGATGTATTATGACTAGGCCACACTAGAGTGAATAAGGTTACATTTGTGTTGAATGTGTGATTGATTTTTTATTTGAATATATGTGTTTGCCTATTGTGGATTGTTGACTATTTTTGGGTGTTGAATTATCACACTAAAGTGCCTACATTATCAAAATCCTAGTTGTTAAACACAAAATAAATATATATCAAATAAAAAATAGGCTAAGTAATAAATTATAATACCTAATTTTTTATCATAAAACCTACATTTTCCTATATAGCCTAGAAGGGCCTTAGGCTAATTTAGTTCTCCCCCTTAGAGTGCGTGTGTGAATCTTGATATTTTTGATATATGGATGCAACCAAAATATAAACTTGAATTCCTAAAAATTAAATTTATTTACCTATACTAAAATGTATTTATAATTGGCCTATGAATTTTATAATAAATTATAACTTTAATTGGAAACATTAGTGTGCTTTTGTTCAATGTGCAGTAGGATTGTCAAGTGATTGCTATATGTGTATTGAATGACTTTGATGTGATCATATAATAATAGAATTGAAAAACTTAAATTAAAAAACCTTTATAAAATCATGGGAGGGATAATATGAAACATATCAAATTTTAAAACATAATTTTAGGGTGTATAAGACAAGTCCACACTAATTGACAAGACCTTGTTGTGTCGTTATCTAAACTCGTGTACTCTTATCTAAGAAGGCTGGAGACTATTGTAATTTGTATGGTAAGAATATGTAAGAAAAATAAGGGTGACTAGATTATTTTTTCATTATTTTCACTATAATTAATATAATAGTGAATTATCTCATAAATATTTCAAATTAACAAAATGGTAAATAGACCAAGGTAAAGATTTAAAGATTAAACATTGCCAAGTAATTAATGATTAAATTGAGTGTCTAAATTTTCCCTCATTTTATTCTAGTGATAAAATTAGGTTAAATTACTAGAGTAAAGGATATGATAAATTAAGTGTGTATACAAACTTTTTATTTTGATGTGAATCTTGATTTTACAAAATGACTTAATGTAAAACTTGTAATAATGCCACTAAAAGTAGTTACCATTCATATTTGAAAATTAAAAATCTAGAACTTAAAATTTGGAATTTGAAAAGATCAAAAGGAAATAATACATCTAAAATATTATGCAATATAATTTAACTATAAATTTAAATTGGTAAAATGTTTTCCCCTTATTGAGGTAGTTGGACAAACGTTGAACTTATGGCCAATTGAGAGTGATCAAGTCTCAATTTTAAAACTATGAAAGACATTGAATTAGAAAAATTGTATGATCCCACTCTCATATGAATGTGTAGAGTAATATTTTATAATAATATTATTAGAATAAGGGGTGGAACCACCAAAAGTGGATTTATAAAATGAAACCACAAAATGTGGTTTGTTAAAGTTGTGGCCTTGTCTAACCTAGTGTGGCCTAGTCTTAGAAGGCTGAAGACTACTGGAATTTGGTTAAAAAGATTATATAAGCACAATAGGTATGGTTAAATGATGATTTTGGTATTTTCAATATAGTGAGTATAAAATTAAAGGATTTGAAATATATTTCAAGTTAACATAGTGGTGAATATAGCAAATAAAGTAAGGATGTCAAGATTAAACATTATCAAGCACTTAATTCTTATATTTGAGTTTCTACATTTACCCACATTTATTTTAGTGATACAGTGAGGTGAAATTAATAGATTAAATAATATATGACCCTGATTTAATCTTTAGGTTTTTACACAAGTAATTCTTATGTTTGGTTAAAGGGTTGAGATGTATAAATCAATTAAATAAATTATAATAATTAAGTTAATGATTTGTTATGATTTTTAGCTTGTTTGAATTTATATAAATAATGAAAAATAGGGATAAATAGAGACTTAGATAAGAACTAACTATCATGGATGATCTGGGTTCTATAATTTGAGATTTGAGCAGTAGTGTATGTCTTCAATAAGATCCTAGTATGCATTTACTCACTTGATAGTAGCACCCATTTTGGATAGTAGTGACATATATGTGTTATGTATTTTATGTGGAACTAATTTCCCCTTTGTGAGACCATTATTTTTTTTTGGGATCACCTGCACCTATGTCTATATGTCATGTTCCTATGTGATCAAAACTTGTAGTTATGTATTAAATCTAGAAAGATTGATTTGATGTGAAAACCCTAATCTATTTTAAAGTATGGAATATGTAATAATTTTGTGTGTGTTATTTGGATGAATTAGACATCCTCAACACCCCACTATTTAAAGAGTTGGCTACATACTAATAATATGAGCAGGGGTCAAGTTCGGTGTAGTTCTCCCACCTAGTGCTTGATGTATGTACAAGTTAATTCTAGAATGAGAGGGGCCTTGGATCCTTAAATGTGCTTAATCTTTAAAATGATTAAAAAATAGAATTAAGGCTATTATAGATGGTATTATGCATAAATTAGGATAGAATAAGGATAAAATACCTTGTTTTTTCACAACTCTATCTTTGGTTTGAATAGTTTTTGCATCTATTTTCCATCTAGTGAATAGAGGTGGATTATACTTATATTTATAGGGTTTTTTTGATTGTGTAGATAAAAAAATTATCTTAGGATGATATTAGGAGGGGTACACATTTGAAAAACTATCCATTGGAAAGATTTGGGGCTAAGGATAATAGTATCTAATTGGGAACACTAGTGCCATGTGGTTATAGTGTCCCAAATGTCCTTTTGGTAGATAGTTAAGAAAGTTAGGATTTGGGATGATAGTTCTGGACAATGTCTTGAATGACTATACGTGACTATGGTTTGTTGAATGACTAGAAAAGTAATTCTAAGGATATAGAATGGGTTAATGGATAGTTTAAGGATAGGTTAACTCAAACAACACTCTTAGCAACCAATTACCACTTTTAAGTGATTACATTCCTCCACCTTTATTATAGTAATGTAGTAAAGTGAAATTACTAGTATAAAGGAAAAATAAGCATACCTAGACTTACCTTGGAAGTGAATCCTAAGTATATAAGTTTCAATATGCAAATCTAGGTCTATGTATGTGAAACATGATTCATATCAATTTCCTATAATGAAACATGAAAAAATAAGTCCTTACTTAAGAGATAATCAAAAGACCAAGATTATGCTAAAATGAAATAATTGAGTAAGGAGAGAGGAAAATAATGAATACACCTCATTGGGTACGTGAACCAATACATGAACCTAGTGATAACCTTTGTGTGTGAACGTGCATAGTGATCATATAATTGAGTATATTGAATTGAGTTGATCACTTGCTCAATCCTCAAATGGGTGGCTCAAAAACTCAATCTAGTTTTCACTCCGTCATTACCCACCCTTGTTTGGTGGATCCTTATCTGTATGAATAGCTTGGATAATACTACAAGTATGTCTAACCCACTCATATAGGTGGCTTAAAAACTCATATAGGCCAAGAATCCATCATTTTCCCTATGTGAATTAGATGCATCAATAATTGTATTACACAAAGTGCTAAAATTATCTAAGTAATCTAACTATGCATTTGGCTCCACAACCACTCAAGTATATTAGGTAGCTCTAGGCCACTTGATAATGCCAACCACTGTATATGGAGTAATGTATGAATTTGGTGATATCATAGAATGTGATAGAAAATGTATAAAATATAAAGAATTATAAGGAGTTTTCCATTCCATCTAATCAACTTATCTTAAGTTGAGAATATCGAAACTATGTTCCATGAACATGACCCTAATCTAGTATATGAGTATATTAAATCTAAATCAAGTATGTAATATCTAAACTTATGTAACTAATCTAAATGTATGAGTGATCATTTTTCACATAATTCCCCCAAAATTTGAATAAATGGTATGAATTTGATCTGGAATGAATGTATATGAACTAAATTTGAACATAACTTCCAAACTTGTGAGTGTATCTATACAAATCTATATTATACTTGGTGTACTAGTTTTAATGATCTATATTATCTTGAAGCTAGGGCTACTAGATAGTATTTCCTATAATGGATAGTAGTTCCCTATGGCACTAGTGTACCAATCTAGGTGCTAATGATTACTTGGTCCAATTTTTGTGTGATCTAGATTGAATTCTAATTCTTTATTATGTTATGTGTTTGACTTGAGTCTAATATCTAAAACTCAGCCTGTATAGTAAAATGTATCTATGAAAAGTAATATAAGATCTTGATATTTATGATAATCACTATAAATACCCCCTCTTTTGAGGGTAATTTTAAAATCTATGGAGGAACTACCCTCTAAATAAGTAGCTCTACAAAATGAGTTAGCCAAAGCATATGCTTGATATTCCAATATAATTTAAAACAAAACATCATAATGTAAATGTATTTAATCATAATTAGGAAATGTAAGATGTATGTTGTAATCTAGCATTGAACAAGGGTGTCAAGATAGATGTAAACAATGTATATAGCAATAAATTTGAGTAAATACATAGGGGGATGGGGCATGATGTCTATCAAGGATCCTAAGTAGGAAGGGTAGATGCATGAGATCCATCATGAAATTAAAAATTGGTGTGTGTGTGTGTGTGTGTGTGTACACGTGTGCGTGTGTGTGCGTGCGCGCGCATGCACGCACGCGCGCGTGTGTGTGTGTGTGTGTGTGTGTGTGTGTGTGTGTGTGTGTGTGTGTGTGTGTGTGTGTGTGTGTGTGTGTGTGTGTGTGTGTGTGTGTGTGTGTGTGTGTGTGTGTGTGTGTGTGAGTGTGACAAGAAAATACAAGTGTCATGATGTATAATAATATAAGGAAGCAAACATACAAGAACATAAGGCATGCAAAAGGTAGGATAAGGGGTTATAATATAAGGGACATTGGCATATGTCACTAAATTTGAGAATGAATATATATAAGGATATGTTAAAATGTCCACATACACAAATAATAATCAATTTGGCATAGAATGACATAAAAGGACATGTTCAAATGTCTACATATAGAATCATGAAAGAATTCACACAAGGGACATAGGCACATGTCCAAGACATACAAATAGAGAAGTGGTGTAGAATCTAAGTAACAATGGCATATTAAAATTCTATCAAAAATAGAAGAAGCATAGGAAACATAATCAAGTGTAATCTAAGAATTGGAAATAAATGCATATATAACTATGTAGTACAAATCTATGTAAATTCTAGGATGAATATATACTGAGTCTAAGTAGTGACAATCAAAAAAATATGATCAATGAGGAAAAATTATTAGTATCAAGATAAATAATTGTGTAATTGGAATGTATATTATGAAAAAGATAAAACCTATTTATAACAACTATGTAGGAGATGCCCCCAACTAGGCAGATGTATCAAGTGTAAAAACTTATATCAGTGTAATTTCCCCTAATAGGTAGATGATAGCTGATCTAGATCAGTGTATTGGACTAGAGTCTTATCTATAATCTACAAGCACTCAATAAGAACAAGTTAATCATATGTGTATGATAGAACCAACTATACAATGGTAGCTAAAAATATGTAATATATGGTAAATAGTATAATTGTAAATAGAGCAATGCATACAATCTATAAAAAAAATTAAAATATTTGAATGTTTTTGTATTTTGACATATTATATTGTTTTTGTGTTTTTTGAGTGTAAGCTATGTACAAGCATATGAAAATAAAGTCTATAAAAAGGGCTAGAGAGATAAGCAAGTATGCACAATTAAATTGAAAATGAAAAGTTCATCTTTTTATATGTATAATTTCCTTATATGTATGATGCTTAGTGTATTTTTGATTTCTTTTTTATCGAGTGAAGATAGATGATAGACTTTTGGGCTAAGCTTTTCGGTTATGATATATGGTCTAAACCAATTGGGTTTAAATTTGCCTTTGTTTTCTTCATTGGCATTGACATTTCTAAGATTTTTTTTCAATACCATATCTTTGATTTTAAATCCCTGGTTATGGCCTCTATTATTTTAGGTTCATTGGATTCACTTTTTATAATCCCATAGATGCTGTACAACTTGGATACATGTATGATCCATTTGCTCTAGTTTATGGAGACTTCACGCTTTGTATTGATCATTTATGATGAATCTTTTTAAAAAGATTTGTAAAGATGGGATTTCTAATTCTATGAGAATAATAGATTTTGTGCCATATACAATTGAATAAGGAGTAGCTCCTATTAGTGTATGTATACTAATGTAGTAAGCTCAAAGTTCATACACATGTTGATTGTGTCAGTCATCACCAAAGTTGGTGATGGTTTTTTGCTGAGAATGTTATTAATCATCTTATTTGTTACCTCTACTTGACTATTACCCTATGGATAGTATGGTATGGATAATGTATGTCAAATTTTGTATTTTTCAAATAACTTTTTCTATATTTCATTATTGAGATAAGTTCCATTATCTATAATGATGGTTTCCATGAAACCAAAGTGGGAAATAATATATATAAGCCAGTAGATATCCTCCCCTTTTGTTGATTGTAGTGGGATTGATTCTACCCACTTTGTAAGATATTTTTTGTTGTGATAATGAATTTTTGGATGCATGTCAATTCAGGGTTGATTTTACCAATTAGATCGAAGCCCCATAACATGAATATCCATAGTGATATGATAGGTTGAAGTTATTGTGAAGGGAAATGATTAAAGCTATCATGATGTTGACATTTGTCCCCTAATTTTGCATACTCTTGACATTCTTATTCAATATTTGGTTAGTAGTAACCCTATTAGAGTAATTTATGTGACATTTCCTTATCATTGAAATGACCACTACATTCACTATTGTGTATCTGTTGAATAGCCAATTTAGCTTCTTCTACTATTAAACATCTAAGTAAGTGTTTGTCAAAATACCTTCTTAACAAATCACCACCAATGATGAAATATAAAAGAGAGTTTCATTTCAATTTGTGCTTTTCATTATTTTTAAAGGTATCTAATGTAATATATTTTTTCAAAAAGTTGTATATATTGGAGAACCCTTCATATGGTGTTAAATTGCATGTGGCAATGAGTAATATTAGATAAACACAGTCCTCATGTGACACTAATAAATATTATAATAGTTCTATTTTGAATATATATTATTATACATCCATCTCTATGTGGATTGATTAAGTAACACTTGTCATTGCATCAGGGTGACAATTATCTTTTCATGGGATGTTCTAAATTAAAAAATTGTCAAATTGAGCATGTAAACACTAAACTATGTCCTTAGAAGGAATTAGGCATTTCTTTTTTTTTTTGGAAAACATTTTTGACTTGACTGACAATCACTTAGGAGTCCCCATAAAATTTGATTCATTTTATCTTGAGAGC
The DNA here is from genome assembly GCA_037957365.1 of Torreya grandis. NCBI lineage: Eukaryota > Viridiplantae > Streptophyta > Pinopsida > Cupressales > Taxaceae > Torreya > Torreya grandis. The sequence continues at coordinate 1,002,944 of JARHVA010005578.1, read as the reverse complement.
TTGAGGCACTTGAAGGCTTAAGATACAGGAGGTACCATGTGTCCCAAAGGATCAATGAAAATAATTCATGTGCCAACACTATAAAAAAATTATCCATGTATTAGGATTAATGTTGTATGTTATGAAATCATCTCTAAAATAATCATTAATAGGATGTGTATCTATTAATGGGGCTTTTATTAACTAGTCTATGATGATTTATCCTTTTACAAGTTTTTATAATATGATTTTAAGGTCAAATTCAATGATTTACATAACCCATTTATTAATACGACATGAGAGATGTGGTTTTGACATGATGAATTTCAAGGGATCAATCTAGGTAATGATATGTGTTTCATTGTTAATCATGTAGTGATGAAGTTTATGTGTAGTGAATACTAGTGCTAAGCAAATATTTTCTATTGATACACAATTTCACTCATAGTCAACTAGTGTGTGAATGATATAGTAAATTGATCTTTATTTATTTTGGTCATCATGTTATGTTAGGAGTGTCCCCAATGCATGATTGGTCATAAAAAGGTAAATTAGAAGTGGTTTACTAGGTATAGGTTGAACCAATATGGGACGATTTATCATTTATTGATTAAGTGTATCTAATATATCTTGACATGTGAGGTCCCACTCAAATTATACATCCTTCTTAAGTAGTCGAGTGAATGATTGGGTTTTATCAATGAGATGTGCTATGAATCAACAATTTGCCTAAATTTTCCCCTGAAGAGACCATAGTTGTTTTTAATTAGTAGGAATATGCATGTCCATGATTTCTTTGACCTTATTAGGGTCAAATTTTATGTTGTGTTGAGATATAATGAAACCAAAAAGTTTCTCAAAGGAAAATATAAAGATACATTTCTTAGGGTTGATCCAAATGTTATATTTTATAAGTCTTTCAAAGATTTATCATAAAGTAATTACATGATGTTATCACTTTTTTTACTTGTCCAATAAATCATCAACATAATTTTTGACCATATTGTGAATCAGATCATGAAATATGTGATTCATAGTGATTTGGTTAGTGGCATCAATGTTCTTTAAGTTGAATGACATTACTATATAGCAAAAGGTGTCCCATGGTGTTATGAAAGAAGTATTTTCTTGATCTTCTTTAGCTATATTAATTTTATTATACCCATCAAATCCATCCATAAAGGAGAGCATATCATAGCTGACCATGGAGTGTACTATCATATCTATGTTTGGAAAAGGGAAATCATCTTTAGGACATGCCTTGTTGAGGTCTCTAGAGTCACAAAATCATCATATTTGTTTATTACATTTTAAAATTGAAACTATATTTGTAACCCACTATGGATTGGAAAATGATCTAATGAAACCAAAATTTAACAAATGTTATATTTCATCTTTAATGAGGAGAGACACTTTAGGATGTATTTTGTGAATCTTTTACTTTACTAGTTTAGAATCTAGTTATTAGGTAATTTTGTATATGGCAATTAATGGATCAATGCCAGGAATATCATAATAAGCCCATACAAATACTTTAGGGAAATTAGTAAAAATTTTATGAATTTTTTTGTCTTTTGATATATTTAATGTGGTATCCACGAGTATTATGAAATCATCATTCTTAGTGCCATAATTAAATTCGATTGTTTCTTTAGTAAGCAATGTAGATCGATCTAAAATATATGGTGTTATGGGGATTGTATCATCTATATCAAGTATCATATGATCCAAATCATCTGAATTTTCACCAAAGTATGCCTGAGCACTTATGGAATGAGGAAATCTATCCTTGTGATAGAAGGGAGATCCTCATATGCACCTAGGATTTCTAAGAAATCTTCGTCGTTAGAAAACTCGTCAAGAATTGGTAGATTTGGTGAATGTGTATCATCTATAAGATCAGGGTATATGACTAAAAGTTTATAAACATGATTCAATATATCAAATACTCATGGCATAGGTGTATAAACTATGATATTTTGAGAGGAATTATGAGAATATTTAGCATTAGATGTATCATTTCTATATCCAAGTCCTTGATTTCCCTATTGATCATATGTTTCAAGGGGATTTAGGTTTCCCTATTCATTATTACTAAGGCCCTAACCTTTGTAACCCATATTTTTAAAATATCACACTATGAAAGGTGAAGTAAACTTATTAACCTGTGTATTGGAAATAGATGGTGGAGTTGTATGCGTATTTTGAATTATAGCATGGGGTGGTATAGTAGCAATTAATCCATGTGTGCAATGTAGTTATGTAAAGGCTATATATGCTAACAATACTTAAATTATTATTTATCCATTGGTCATGTGTGTATATGGCCTCTATTTCTAAATTTTAAACATTCATGTAATTTTTATGGAACTATGTGCATAACATGGATCCATGGTCTACCAAGTAAGAGATTGTAATTGAGATCATTTATCATGACTTGACATGTTTTAGGTCATGTTTGAGGTCCAAGGGTAAGGTTTAATGTGATTTGACCCAAAATTTTACTTATAATATATTCAAACCCTTTGATGATCATATCTTAAGCATCTAAATATGTAGCATGTATGTTAATATAGTGTAGGAAATAAATGTTGTAGATGTTCAACACTAATCCATTGTCAACTAGAACTCATTTAACACCTACCTCATTATTTTTTAAAGAAATATAGAGAGGTAGGTGTATGTGTATGATATTTTTAGGTGGAATGTCCTCTCTCTTAAAATAAATGTTTTATTTTATACTTTTCATAGTGTTGATAATAGAAGCCACATAGGTGGACTGAGACGTTTGTGGTACCTGAGTATCCCTAAGTGATGCATACTAAATATATCTATATGTTTGAGAGTGTTTTAAGAGATAGGAAATGAAAATTATACTTGGATAAGTATTGATCTGATCCATAAAGCTATAATCATAGGTGTTTTAAACTTGTCGATCTTTAGGAGCACATGAGGACATAATAACTTGGACTATAAGGTCTACCAAAAGCATAGAGATAAAAGTAGATGCATAATGTGAGTTATATGTTTTTTATGAAGAGGAGGAATAAACGAGACCAATGATGTTATTATGTGTTTGGGAATGATGAAAAATGAGTGAACCAGATAATAAAATGCATCTAAGGGGAATTAATTGATTTTAGGTGATATAACTAGTGTTTGATTTACCATGTTATCTATGTGTTAGAATATTATCTTAAATATATTACACATAGAATAAATATAACATGTGAATGAAATAATGCAACATGAAAGATATTATAGTTTATTCAAAACATCATGTATGTATATGTCTATGTGATTAAAGAATAATGTCTTAACTATTTTGAACATAAAATAAAAATAACATGTTATGGAAAGAATGAAACATGAATGATAATTTAGTTGATTTGACACATCATATATATATATATATATATATATATATATATATATATATATATATATATATATATATATATATATATATATATATATATATATATATATATATATACACACACACACACACACATATATATATATATACATGTATGTATATATATATATATACATGTATATATATATATATATATATATATATATATATATATATATATATATGTATATATATATGTATATATATATATACATACATATATATATATATATACATATATATATATATATATATATATATATATATAAATGTATATATATATATATATACATGTATATATATATACATGTATATACATGTATATATATATATATATATATATATATATATGTTTATGTGATTAAATAATAATGTCTTAATTATTTTTCACATAGAAGAAAGATAACATGCTATGGAAAGAATCCAATGTGAATGATATTTTAGTTGATTTGAAACATCATGTATGCATATGTATATGTGATTAAATAATAATGTCTTAATTATTTTGTGTATAGAATAAATATAACATGCTATGAAATATGATAAATATTGAATTTTATAGTAAGCATCATCTATACATGTATTGATTTATTTTCCTAGTTCATTCTAAATTAAAGGAAATAAACATGCAAAGGAAAGTATGAAACTTTGCAATAAAAAGTAATTTATTTCTTTTGTCATTATATGAGATGGGATAGGTTATGCACAAAAAATAATAAAAACATGAATTGGTAGCCCTAATGAGTATTTTCTAGGGTTAGGGTTTTTTTTAGAATCAAGGGTTTCTTTATACCATTTTAGATTATATGTAAAATAAATTTAAACCCTAATGCAAAATTTGATTTTAATTTAGCTAGGTTATCTAACTATAATCAAAAAATTAGAAATATTTATCCCTAAATATATTGCACAAAATTAGTAATTAATTCAAGCTAGGGTTTGATGAAATATTCAAAGTAAGACAATTTTACTAAATGATTTAAACTTTTAGAGTTCTCTACAAGAAATTCCAATGTTTGGTTAAAACATTGATATGTCTAAATCAATTAAAAAATTGTAATAATTGAGATACTGATTTGTTATGATTTTGCCTTGTTTTACTTTCTATAAATAGAAAAAAATAGGGATGAATAGAGACTTAGATAAAAATTAACTATCATAGATGATCTGTGTTCTAGATTTTGAGATATGAGCTGTAATCTATGTCTTCAACAAGATTCTATTATTCATCTACTCAATGGATATTAGTGCCCAATTTGGACAATAGCATAATACTTGTGTAGTTTTCTCTATGTGGTGATAATGTCGCCTTTGAAATACCATTCATATTTTCAAATACCATTTCTATATGTTCTATTCTTGCACAAACAAAACTTGTAGTTATGTATTATACCTATATATCTTGATTTGATGTGAAAACCCTAATCTACTTGCAAGTATGGCATATGCAATAATTTTTTGTGTGTTAATAAGATTGACTAGACATCCTCAACACCCCAATGTGTAGAGAGTTGCCTACATACCAATACTTTGAGGAGGGATCAATTTTGATTTATTTATCACACCTAGTGCTTGATGTATATGCAATGTAATGATAGAATGAGAGTGGCCTTATATGCCTTAAATGTGTTTGAGCTTTGAAATTATTAAAAATTGTACTTAGGGGTGATGTATATTGTAGTATGTATAAATTAGGGTAAAATAGGGATAAAATACCTTGATTTTGCACAACTTTGTCTTTAGTTTGAAAAGATTTTGCATTTATTTTCCATATAGTGAATAGAGGTGGATTTTAAATGTAATTATAGGGTTTTGTTACTTGTGTGAATAATAAAATGAGATTAGGATAACCTTAGGAGGGAAACACATTTGAAAAACTATTCATTAGGAATATTTGGGGCTAAGGACAATAGCACCCAACTGGGGATACTAGCATCATGTGGCTGTAGTGTCCCAAATGTGGTGCTAATGTCCTTTTGGTAGAGTGCTGAGAAAGTTAGAATGAGATCTGGGATGACAATTTTGGGACTATGTCTTGACTATCTCTAAGTGATTTTGGTCTACTAAATGATTGTAAAAGTAAGTCTAAGTCTCTAAAATGGGTCAATGGCTAGCCTAGGGATAGGTTAACTCAATCAACACTCTTAGCATCTAATCAAAACTTTTAGGTGATTATAGAACCTAAGTTTGTATGCACACTTTATATTTTGTTGTGAATCTTAATTGTGTTCCTCAATGTAAAACCAAAAATAATTCCACTGAAAGTAGTTACTATCCATATTTGAAAATTGAAAAATTGGAACTTTAAATTTGAATTTGTAAAAGAGAGTAAGGAAAGAATACACCTAAAATATTATGTAATCTAATTACCTTATAACTTGAAAGTGAAAAAATATGTGCCCCCTTGTTGAGGCACTTGGTTAAATGTTTAACCTATGATGAATTATGATTGATCAAGTCTCAATTTTAAAATTAATGAAATATTTTAACTTGGAAATTGTATTCTACTCTCATTTTATTGTGTAGGGTACTATTTTTTATGAATTTGAATTAATATTTTAATTAATCCTTAATTATATAAATTAAATTGAATAAATTAAGTTGTTGTAACTATATAAATAAAATTGAATAATGCAAGTTGATGTAACACACACTTAAAAACAAGAAAATGAAAGTAATAAATTAAAATTGATGAAATATCACAAATGTGAATAATAATAAACTATGCAAAAGAGAGATATACTTAGCTTTTTGACCTGTTTAGATGGTTGTTGACTATAAAAATGCAAAAATAGTGATAAAGATAAAAAAATAGAATTTTCACACAATATGATCCTAAGACTCTATGTAAATAGGTATTCCTATTAGGGTCAATATTTATGGGCAATATTGTCTTAGGCTAGCATTTATATATTTTTTTAAAATGCTACAAATTAGGGTACATTATTTTTTTACTATGTAAAATATGCGTGTTTACAATAATTTTGTCTTTTTTTGTTGTGCATTAAATTGATAGATAAATTATTTAAGCTCATAACCCTAGATATGTGCCTTAATAATATAAAAAAAATTGGAGTAACAATTGGTTAGAAATTGGAGTTGTGTTAGACATCACACCCCACTATGTTGAGAATTACCTACATACCAATACTTCAAAGAGGGATTAAACCTCCATGTAGTTCTCCCACCTAATTGATTAGTACAATTGTGCTCCTTTAACTATATGAATAAATCATTAATTTAATTGAATAATTGATCATGCCATGGCTATGGCTACATAAAATTAAATTCAAACTTGGCTTATGACTACTTTAAGTGCTCAAAAGCTGATTTGGAAATAATCGATAATTTTTTTATAATGTGCAACTATGTAAATAAGTTCTTATGGGAGGATTCATAATCCTGCATAAATATTTGAAATGAAACAATCTAATTTTATTTTATAGTGGTTAAACAAGGTAAAAGACTCATTGGAGATTTTATAAACATTAAGGCCAACCCTAAGGGTGCTTTCTTTCTTTTTAATTTTGATATTTTGTGAGGGAAGAACATGAATGGTAGATAAGGATAGGAATGATAGGTGTTCTTACCCTATTATTAATTTTTATTCTGTTAGGAAAGGTTTTAATATTTGGGTTTGAGTCAAGTCATATATATGTGTGAAGGTTTTTTAGTATTAATATGATGTTTGTAGGTGAGAGTGGATGGAATTGTGAATGAAATAGGCCTTATATTATGCTTAGGATAGGTCAAATTAGTGAATAATTGTTAACAGGGGGATAAAATTGACATGATAAAGTATTCATTACCAAATTTATGTTACTTTATTTTCCACCCCTTTCATCTAGAAATGAAATTACTATATTAAAAGAAATATGTACCTTAGTGTGTAAGTCAAAATTTGTCTTTGAGATACATAATTCATTCATGCAAGGCACCTTACTATTTAGTAAACTCTATAAAACACATGAATAAATTATTTTTTTCATTTTAAATTTTAAATTTGAAAACATGAATTTGAACATTTGATTTTTTGCTCAAACTTTGAAAAATTGTAATTTTAAATGAACTTTGCTAAATTGAAAATTGCTTGCATTTGATTAATTTAAAAATTGAAATGAGAGTATGAAATGAATGCCCCTAAATTTTTGATATCCATGCTAAATTTTATGAATTTTTTTGGTTATGATGTTTCCTTAAAGCATTGGAAAATTGGTGCCTCATATGAAGTACTTGGAGAAGATGGTTCCTTAGCTAGACCACTGGAGAAAATTAAGGGTGATCAAACCCAAACTTGCATTTTATATTTTGAATATAAATTTCCATTTTGATTCCTTTGACCTTGATCCTCCTAATTATTACATATATTCTCATCATGTATACCACTGGTCACTGTGAGTCCTATTTGATCCTACTCTACCATTTAGAGATTTTCCCAATCTTTGAGCACTTTTTCACCCCTTCTTGGACTTCTTGGGACTTTACTGGGCCTTCTTAGGCCATGAAGGACTATTTATAGTACTTTTTAGGAATTTTTGTAATAGTTATGATGTAATTTGTGGCTTATGTCATAACTCATGGTGTGGCCTTGGTCCAGGCCACACATTCCACTCATAATTATTGCTAAATGGATAAAAATGACCATTTTAGGGGAATATTACTTTATGAAATCCTATATCATGTCCAAACATTCCTCTCTTTCCCCCTATTTTCCATATCTTGATGATCCTTGTGTTTATTTTGGTTTGATTTCTCTTTATCTCTCTTGAGCTCCATTCCTTGATTAACTAGACATCTTGACAACTCTTCACCTCTCTTCAATTTTTCTTGATTCCTAGGTAACTCTTCACCTCTCTTGAGATCCTATACTACACACTACATGTTTTTTCCTCCTTCTAGGAGATAAATCCACACTCTTAGTTGCTAGTTATGTTGGATTCACCATTGACATTCTTATTTGTTCCTACCTTCATTATTACTTACTCTTGGATTCTTTAGTTGGCATTGCACATGATTATACACTTATATTGGCCTCTACACCCCTTTTTTCCACTAATTCACCTCTCCTAGATTGTTAATAATGTATTGGATATATATCTACATTAAAACTCAATATTCCTCTAAATTAGATCAAACTTAGACTCATGGTTTGTAGAATTATTTCATTGCATTTAAGCATGATCGGAGGGGATCTTGATCTACAAGGTGAAACTAGTTTGTTAATTTAGTGTAATATATTTTACTAGGGTTATATATTAAATTATATGGTTAAATTAATTTGTACATAAACATTTAGATTATATTTATGAATTGTACATGCATTTCCTCTTTAAAAACATATTTCATTCAAAATCATCTTTTATTTCAATAGGGTTGAATTCTTATAAATCATTTTATTTACTTAGTAATGTTCCCTTTTTTAGATAATTTTATTTATTATTCTATATACATTATTTATTTCCTTTATCTACTTGATTTATTATGGTTAGATCAGTTAGAGATACTTGCATCCTTTGTGTACTTGATAATGTTATCCCTAACCTAGTTTACAAGTTTATCTATAGATTTGTGTAAGACATAAAACCATATAGCCTATAATAATATGAGGGAATGATGTTGAATCTCTTTACTCATTACCTACAAGCTAAATATCTTATTTAATTCCAAAATTTACCACCAAATTATCTTTCTAGTTTCCATCTCATTCTAGATTATTTCCTCTAATATTTTAATATCTCTAGACCATTTAACCTCAACATCCAATCACTCACCTCTATAATTGAATATAAGGGTGATTCTAACTTTTAATTTGTGTGTAGGTGGCATTTAACCATCCATACATATAGGATAAGGTTCTTAGATGAGCATATATAATATTTTCATGCAAACATTGAGGTATGAGGTTCACCTTGACATCCTCAATCATGAACCCACCTCTTATAATGAATTTATTAATGAGTGTCTTTATATTTATGTATTTAAAGTGCATGTAGGCATTCAATCTATGCCAACTTAAAATTTGCCCTCCTTAATGATAGAAACTATAATGTGATCGATGATAATTTCACTAATTTACTATAGAGAAGAAGTATAATAAGGATGATCATAAGGTCAATGCTCTAAGTAAGAAATCAATTAAAAATACAAACCCTAGAAAGAGTGTAGGAGGGTAGAAATAATATATCCCTATGATACTACCAAGTTTTACAAGTTTCACTAGATGAAGGTCCATTCTAACAAGGAGTGTTTTGCCTACAATTCTTGTGCCAATGGTTTACCCACCCCTCAAATCAATCCATTTTTGGAACCCAACCAAAGTTTATATTTGTTCATATAGCCTTTTCCTAACCATGAAAAGGAAAAGAAGAAAAATAATAAGATGAATAAATCAAAGGATAAATCCCATCACTCTCCTTCTCACTCTTATACTTCTTCCAATTCATCTTCTTTAGATAACCCAAAATGGAAGGATAAATTTTAAATTATCAAGGTTGTTATTATTATTGATATAGACTCTATTGGGTGTGAGTGATTTATCAACACACACTTGGGTTACGAAAATAACCCCATTAGAGATACTAGTTATGTGGGTCCTATAGCACCAACCATGGGAAAAAGAAACATTAAATTCATATTTGAATTCAGCATGACATCCCTACCTAAGCTAGACAAAATCCTTATTCTATGATAGAGGAGATACAATCCATTTATCCTAGGAAATGTTTCACCTTTGCCTTGAGTAAAGGGAAATCATCTTTGACCATCTTAGTCTTTCTCATGAGGTCCAATACAAGATGATGTGAGTTTTTTTTCAAATCTAACATCCCTAATCACCCTAATTATCCTACTTTATCCATTTAACCCACCTTGTTCCCAAAAATGTTTACTCTCATAAAGAGGGTTATATTCCCACTGTACATTGAGACCTTGATAGATAATTTCCACATTAAGAGATAAGTCCTTGATGAGGGAGATAAATCAAATATCATTTCATTGTGAGTGTTTAATTAGTTTAGAATCATATATAATAAGATCTTTTATTTTCACCATAATTATGTTGGTTCTACCATTGATATAGTTATGCTAGTGGGAACGTGAATCTTTGGGTCAATTTCAAACCCAAGAAAGTCAGGATCAAGTTTTTTGTGTTAGACTTGGATCTCTCATAAAACATGATTCTTGGCCATCCTTGGACCATTTCCATGAAATTTTTCATGTTGAAAACATTTTTCATGGTCTATTTTTTGTATGAAGGTGAGGTTCACCCATCGAAGTAAACCCAAATCCCTAAGCATTGCTTTACCTTAAGACAAATCACTATAATGAGGATCTAGTTATCTCTTATTTAAATAAAAACTATTAAGAAAGTGGGGATGAATCATTTACCTTAAAATAATCATTCAATTTCATTTATCATTCATGACGTATTCGTTCAAACACATACATTGACCAATGCATTAATAAGCATCCACATAAGCATACAACAAATAAACACAAGAGATATGTGAAAAAACCTTATGGGGGATAAAACCCACTAAAAAATATCTTTGAATATAGTCCTATAAGTAGTGAATAAATATTTAGTGAGTCACCAATCCAATAAGGAGCACCGACCCCTCACTAGTCAAGCACCAACTCAACTAGATCTTTAGCAAACACCAACTTGTAAGGAGGCACCAACCCCCTAGGTGAATCAACACCAACTCAGACACATAAAACCTATAATCAAATTTGGACACTTTTTTATCACTAAAATTATTATTAACACCTTATTTTGTTTTTCACACTCTTCTATCTCTCTCAAACAACCTTCTAGTCTTCCTCGCTCAATATACCTCTTACTAGGCTTATTAGGTTAACTAACCTTGACATCCACATGAAAAAAATATATTATATGTTCATAATATTATTTCTCTCCCATATTATGATGGTCTTAAATTCCTCTTGATAATTCACAATATTCCCTCTTATTCTCTCATAGGTGTCTTCTCTTCTACACACTCAATTAGACTAATTAAGCCTTGTATAAATCCAAATCACTAGATCACTTACACTCTTGGTCAGAAAAGACATTAATAAATCAGGGTCAATAAAAAAACATGTCTTGGTACACATTAAAAATATGAATAAATCAAAATAATATCACTATTAGGTCATCCAAACACATTTAGACCTCATTCTTCTTTTAAGCCTAATAGAGACCTAATGCATTAGGTCTATCCTCTCCATGGAATAATTTGAACCTTTATGGCCTAGATGGCCCTCACCAGTGAACTCAAATATTTAAAAAACTTATTTTGAAACCTAAAATGACATCATATATGATTAATAAGTCATAAATCCTTTGTTCACACCTTGAAAGAATAATTAGGCATTAACGACCTATTAAGCCTAATTACCTCAAACACATTATATTCAAAGACAAAGCTCATAAAAATTGTAGAAACACATTTTAGGAAAAAAAACATGTGGATGGAAATTTCATGACCTTATGTTCATTAAAAATCCCATTATACATCTTCTATTAGGCTCCAAATATATAGGAACACTTTGTCAAAAAGCTCACTCAAAAATGCCAATTTACTCAAAACCTAATCATTAGCAATTTGACCTAAAAAATTAGTATATGCACTTTCACACACTCAAAATATATTTATAAGTTCAAATTTAATATATATAACATCAACACATTATTTTTATAGATCTTATCAAGATATAATGGTTCAAAAACAACTCTTCACTCAACTTACTCAAGTCTATCAAAACACCTTAGAAACTAGTTGTGCATAATTGGACCTCCAATACTTGAGATAAAAATTCCAATGAATACTAAAATAATAAAAATTATATAATTATATCTGTATAACACTATCATATGATTTAAACACTTCCAAACTAGGCATAATGACTCAGGAACACCAATCTTATTAACACAAAAAATTGTCAAAATCCCTAAAGACACATTCCCGGTGAATGTTGTTTTAAGATCCTATCAAGAAACATCATAGACTTATAATTCACATGAATGTTTCAAATTTAACCTATATAAAATCCTCCAATAGATAGATAAAAACTTCTAGTCTTGCAAAATAATTTGTTGACCTTCTCTCTCACGATCCTTACACAGCTAGACAAACCATTTTGGCTTCCATATTTCAACTTCTTATACTGACTCTCAGTATTATATAAATCATTTATAGTTCATATATATCCAAAACAACATAAAAATGTTAATTAGATACATTAAATCATGATATGATGTCTTAAACTCATTACTCTATCTTGTATACCCAAAATTGATATTCTACCTTGAGGACTGGTCATGGTGATTATGACTTTCAACATCTATGTGGGAAATTTTAATAACTATTGATAAATGTGTATTATTCAATTATATAATTATTTAAGTATCATACATAGAGATATCATGTTCTAGTGACAATATTGGTGTTGCATACCAATATCTCAACTTTACATCTTCATTGTCTCATCTTCACTAAATAGGTCATTTTGTGAACAACATTTTCATTTACCTCCAAAAAATATTAAAAATATGGAAATTTGTTACCAATATTTAAAAACATTTTTATGCAATTGGATTCAACCCTAATCCATGACAACAATTCCCTAATCTCATTTCCACTTATGCACGGTTTTTCTCATTGTCTTCCTCATTAGGATTTTTAACGATATGTCAGCTTTCATGAATTGTTTAGCATATTTAAAATATATAAACTTATCATAAAACATCATAGGAATAATAAATAATTCTCAAGCTTCAACCTCCATCCACATGTAAAATTTGACTCAGTCAAGTTTGTCTGTTATAGCAAATTTCCAAGAAACATGGCTTTTTTAATAAGATCTACTCACTCATATAATAGATCAATACCACCTAGAGATACCTAGGAGATTAATATACATTATTAAATAATAAAACTAGGTCATATAATCCATTTTGAGACATTTCCATCAAGATCTTCCATATTGGGTCACTATGAGGGTTTTTGGAAGGTTTTAGATCAGTTTCCATTCTTAAAATTTATTCATAAAGATATTCCCCTAAAACCAACTCCAAATGCTTTTAAATAATTTTTATGACCCTTTTCCTTCTCTCTGTAAGATCTCAACTTCTAATACAATAGTCACACATGCTAACAAGCATCAAAAAATCCTTCTCAGGTCTATAACACTTCATTCTAGCACTCAAGAGACCTCAAATTCACTTTTTATGATTATTACTCAACTCCAGACCTTAAAACTTCACCAACACACTTGAAAAAACATTTCATTACTCATAAAATGAGCTTACATGCCTCCAAACCTGATAATGATACCTCATTCAACCACCTAGGGTCTTAAGACTAGGTCCTTGAGAAGACCACTAAAGAATAAATTATCCCTTTGACTCACTCTAAGAGTCATGTGACTGAATCAACATATTAATTACATTATTTAACACTACATTACATAACTTTAATCTCATACACATCCATATCACTACCATCATGCTTCTACAATCCATATCCATGATTAGGAACTAGTTTATCAAATAAACCTATAGGGCACTATACCACTTTGAGATCTTTAAAACACCTTCTAAAGCTTAATAATCACCTAAAAACATTTGAGATAGGATCCAAAACATCACCCATCATTCACTTTTGAATAATTCTCTTTAAACTATATAGGTCACTACCCAAGACTGTATTAGTCTTTTTGAACACACAAGACATACAAATAATCTCTCTTTGAACTCATAAAGCTCTAAAGATATTCAACAAAGACATGAAAATTACACTACCTCAAAAAAATCCACATACCTGTATCCAATAATTTCACCATACCTCACTATGCTTCAAAAGAAACTCTATTGGACCACTCAAAAACACACTATCAAGCTCAAACAATCAACCTCATACCAATGACCATAACTACCTTCTTGTGAACCAATACTTGACCTCAAACTTCCTTTGACATCAATAACTTTAGGCATATGACATCAAAGACAAATCTCACCTTACTGATACTTCTTGAAATCAATTATAGTACACAAACACATGACATTGATGACAACTTTCAACATCTCTTCATGGGGCCCTATGAGTTTACCCAAGGATCTCATTACTAAATTTTGATTTCTCAAGGATGAACAGTTCAACCTTGATGAGTATCAATAAAAATTAATTCATATTTCAACCACTATTTACTCTTACATGTATCCTTACTCTAGATTTTAATATTTCTCTTCCCTATTTAAAGACATATTATGATATGTTTACCTGATGGTAGAGCATCTTTCTTCATCATGATTATCCCATTGTGGCATCGATACTCTCAACACCTCTCCCATTGAGGTTCATACAATTGTTAGTCAGATCTTGAGTTTTATTTCATCCATGTTATATAAAACAACCTAGTCAATGAGAGGAGTGATTAAAATAATCTCATGCACATGCATCACATACACTTTCATCCTCTTACTTACCTAGGTTTAGATATTTTGTTAATTTATGATGACCCCACCTTTAAAAATTGTGCATTTTAGGTCAAGATTAGTGAAACTAAGGATTTGAATGTTTCATTTCCTTAAAAAATTTCCCTTCTATTTGGCCTCTTTCTAATCTTTATTATGTATCTTTTGGACCCTATAGGGTAGGGCACAACGTGTTAAGTCAAGTAGTGGTCTGTGTTAGGGGTATGCCATTAGTTAGGGTCATGTGGTGGCCTACCCTTTGAGGCAAACCTTGGCTTGGGTCTATGATATATTAATAAGACCCAAATATTACAATAAAACCCTCCCTAATCCTACATTTAGTGGATTTTCCCTCTTACATTTTTTATTATACCTTATGGTTCTCTTTGGCCATTTAGATTATGCATTCTTCCTTAGATGCACCTTGGGATAGAAGTAGTCTTTTTATTATTTTAGTCAGTAGTTTTACTACTTTCTTTACATTAACCCTCTACTAACTCCCTTTTTATCCTTCACTATGGTTTATTGTAGGTCATTTGGGTTATTGGATATGTTTTCTTGATACTTTATTTGATTTTTTCTGACTACTCTTCATCTTGAACTAGCATCCTACCACCTCTTTTTTCTTCTCATCATGACTGGTAATGATCTATTTCTTATGATTGTATATTTATCACTTTATTTATCTCCATTATGAATATTTTTTGGTCTAATTTTTTTTAGGTAGTCCCTTTATGGTTGTGTCTTGTGTCCTCAACTCCCATCATGGTGTACCACTCACTAGTGACTCACACTAATAGTAATAGTTATGATAACTGAAGACCTATGGCTATGGATTAGACTATTCATGACACACAAGGCCACAAGCTTATTGTAACTATTTTATTCTTAATAATGAGATGAAAAAGGCTTCCAAGTATCATACAAACTTTAAATCCCTGATTGATTCTTATATTCTTGACTCATGATATGAGTAGTTATTCTCTGACTCACTCTTAGTCATGTTTTAGCTCATCAGGGTCTAGATCATCCTTCACATTGAGTTTCCATCCATATTTCTAAATATGTAAATTATTTTCTCTCTTATATTGATTACATACATACTTTGTTCCTATTTATCCCTTGTGTTGGCCTATAGGCTTCTTTTTGGGCCCTATCAGGCAGTTTTGGAGCTTTCTAGGGCTAGGCCACAAGTTTTCCTATTAGCCCATAACTTAGAAGTGGGTTAGGTTAATTTTATTTTTAAATACATATCCTAAGTTTATGGAATGTAATAAAGCCCTAAGGATTTCCATAATTCCCACTCTCAACCTCTATTTCCATCCCCAAGCCATGTTTGTAGCCATTTTTAGAATGTCTCAGTCTATTTGATCCTTGAATCCCCTAGCTTCCCAGGCTTGTGTACTCCCTTTTGAGTGTACATAGAATAAAATTTGTTTTGTGTGATTTTTTTAGTAGTCTCCCTAATTATTTTCAATATGCCTTATTAACTCCCTCTCCCTCTTTCATCATGGTTTTGATAGGCATCTGGGTTCATGTTTATAGTTGTTCAAGAATTGTTCTGGTCTACTTTGGCATGTCTTTATATTTCACGAGCCTCCTACCACCCTTATTCACTTATCACTACAATTGATGTTGATCACATCCAAAATTGTGTCTTGGTAATGTTATTTGTCTCCCTCATGTATATTTCATGTTCCTTACTATGTTGAGATAGTCCTTTTATGATCATGTCTTACATCCTTAACCCACATCCTAGTGCACCATTCTATGGCAATCCACACTTATGAAAGTAGTTGAGGAAATATAATACATGTAATTGTGGATTAAACAATAAATGACCTATGGGGACACAATCTTGATATATTTGGTTACATCCTTACCAATGAGATGAATAATGCTACCAAGTATCACATAATTATCATAGCCCTAACTGATACTTATGCACTAGGTGCATGTTATGTGTATTTTTTTATCTAACTCACTCTTAGTTTTGTTTTAGCTAAATAAGGTATATAATTTTCATATCACTATGTTATTCCCTCTCTTGTCGAGGTGGTGCACACTTTTCTCTCCCATTTTGAGTACATATAAACCTCCCACCTCCCTCATTCAATCTTGTATTTTTAGATTTGATGTCACTTTTTGTACCTTCTTCTATAGGTATTGGAGATAGATCTAGAGCTAGACTTAGATCATGTAGATCTCATATTGGTACCCTTATATTACATCATTGAATCTTTATCCATTTTCATATCTATTAAGTGAGTAAGGTGATGTTTTCTTTTTTTCTTTTTTGCTCTTTCTTACCTTTTGATTTGGCTTACAAGTACTACACAACAGTCCTTTTTATGTTGAACACTAATTTCTTGTACCTTGGGGGCATATGTAATTATTATTACTCTAACATGTATGCTCTTGATTATTAAATATCTACTTATTGTGAATAATATTGGTCACTATAAGCCCTATTTAATCCTACTTAGCAATTTGGAGAGTTTCTTAGTCTTTGATAACCCTTTTAGGCCTTCTCACACTCTGTCAGACCTTCCCACACTTCTCAAGACCTTAACAGGAAATCTTAGGCCCTAAAAGGCCCATTTTGAGGCCGATTTTAAACCTTTTTTCATATATACATGATTTATGTCATAAATTGTATCATATCTTAGGTCTAAGGCACACATTTCACTCCCATCCATTACCAAATGGATAAAAATGGCATTTTGGGGAATCTAACTTTGGGAGACCCTATATCATGTCCAAAAATTTCTCCCTTTATCCCTCTCTTCCATATATTAAATCTCCTTGGATTAAATTTGGTATGATTTCTCTTTATATCTCTTGATTTTTATTCCTTGATCAACTAGAAATCTTGGCAGTGCTTCACCTTTCTTGAGTTGTTCTTGATTTATAGGTAGTTTTCACCTCTCTTGAGCTCATATATTACATAATAAATGGTTTATCCTCCATCTTGGAGATAAATCCATACTCTTATTTTCTATTTGGATTTAATTAACCATTTCTTCTCTTATCTATTCTTATCTTTATTGTTTTTTGCTTTTGGATCCTTTGATTATCATTGTACCTAAATTATGCACTTGGATTGGCCTTTATATCCCTTTTATGCTGATAATTTACCTATCTTGTATTATTAATAATAGATTGGATAGATATCTTCACTTCAGGACAATATTCCTCCATATTTGATCAAACTTGGATTCATGATTGGTAGAATTCTTGCATTGTGTTTTAGCATTATCTAACGGCATCTTGTTTTACAAGGTGAAACTAGTTTGTTTTTTGAGTGTAGTATATTTTATATTATTAAAAATTACATGATAGGGTTATATTAATTTTTAAACAAGAATTTATCTTATATTTATGAATCATGAATGTATTTCCCCTTTAAAAACATCTTTCATTCGAAATCATCTTTCATTTTCATAGGGTTGCATGCTTTTGAATAATTTTATTTGATTGGTAGTTGTTGGTGTGGGTTTTATGGACACTATATCCATAATGAGGTAGCCTATATCATTTTAGGATTTAAATATAGGTAAAATCCACTCTAGGGCATGATATTTAGGTATGCAGTCTATTACAACCTATTGATGGAATAGTGGGTAGGGCATGTAGGCTGTTGACAAGGATTTTTAGATGGAGGCGTGGTTCCTAATAAGGGTAGTGAATGTTTAGGTGAGTTATTTAGGTGGCTGGTTTCTAATATAGAGTGGGTAGATCTCAAAAAAAACTAAAAAATTGAGGGAAGGGTAAGGCAAAAAAGAAAGCTTCCATGGTTTTCAAGAATCACTCCCTTGGCTAGTTTCTAAAATGACAAGTGCTCTTAGAACCTATGCTCATTTTTAGCATAAATTGCACATACATAATTAGACATAGATAATAATTCTAAGGAGATAAAGATGTAGTAAATTCACAAACCTCAAATAAAGGTTACTCTTTTTAGGGTAGCTATTACACACCTTTAATCAGGAGATTATGGCTTGGGCTAGTGAAGTATTTGAGGTATCTATTACACACACATAAAAAACTACATCCAAGAAAGAACTCATGCATAATCAGAATTATGAATCAATTTAAACTTGAATATCTTAACCAATATATTTACCAATCCTTCAATAGCTATTGCACACCTTCAAATTAGTACATCAATCAAAATAATCAAGAATCCATTTGCAATGTTTTCACACTAAAGATTATTGAAACATATAACCAATGAAAGTAATAGCTAATTAAACAAAATATGGAAAGAGAATACATAAAAACATTCATTTATGATCCAAATTGATGTTGATTTTGTATTCAAATATTCTCTGACAAAAAATCCAAGTTGGATTATAATTGATTAAATAGACTTGGGGAAGGGGTCACCTCATCCTCCAAGTTCATGTAAGGTCATTACATGTGATAGTTAGAACATGTAGTTATAACTATGGTCTAAAACTATATAAGAGTTTACTTGTAGTTATCTATTTAAAATATCCTTTACCAAAGCTATGTAACATGTGCATGTGTAAAAAGATAGAAGCAATTTTTACAATTATAGCTCAAATTGTATGCAAACTTTAGAAATAGATGCATCATTTACCAAACTACACATGCCTCTTTTTATAGGTTATGAGAACAACCTATTGATATTCTAGATCATCCACCTTTAAATGGAACTTAAAAATATACATGAAGTAGAAAAATCACTCTACCAATGTTTTAGAACCAGTGGCACTACTATTAGCCATGACTAATCACAAATATGGGTTGCATGCTTGCTCGTGCCTTTTTATATAATATGGATCTTCACTTCTATATTTTCCATTCATATTAAGACGTGTGTGTTCTTATTCTTGGTCTTAATTGTGAGTCTTAATTTTTGTCAATAAATAAAGCACAGTCTAAAGATCTAAGTATTCTATCCATAATACCATGCTAGCTTTCAAAATATGACACATGTCAACACCTAATTAAGTATAAGATCTTTGAAGAGTCCACCTAGGACTCGCACCATAGATCTTTTGCATGATGAAATATGAAAATTCCACTTGGTAGCTCTGTAGGGCCTCTTTGTGATTTGAACACTTTTATGCCAATTGGTAGCTCTTTCTTGATTTCAAGACCTTTTAAAATTCCATGCTGATCTCACACCATTGATATTTATGTACTAGTTTAATGTAGTTCATTGAATCTATGTACTGGGCTCTCATGATAGTGACATTTGTCACTCTCATAGATATTTAACATTTTAACTTACTCTCATGTCATTCGATCAAATGGTCCTAAGAAAATTCATGCTACAGGATCTCGATTTGAATCTAAAATAGGTATTTTATAAGGTTAAATTTTATGTTCATGTGATCATCAAATGATCTCCTCACGATCATCAAATGACATATGCATGACTATCAAATTTAATCTTATAAGTTTGGCATATTACCAAGGTTAAATTTGATGTTCTCATGACCATCAAATGATTCCCTCATGACTTTCAAATGACATCCATGTGAATATCAAATATAATCTTGTCAACTTAACACGTGTCATTTCTTCTAGATTGTCTGCTCTTGTAAACATAAACAAAAAATTAATTAGCATAATACTTTTAGAAAATATGTATAAATGACCTTGCATGAATATTCTAGACTAAGGTCTTAGTATTAGTAAAATATAATTGGGATCCTTGGCTATAATCTTAAATCAATATCAAGGCATAATAAAATTCTCTCCAATGTAAGGGTACCACTTGGTAGTTTGGTATTTGTTTTGGGGAAATTATTGTGGGGTTTTTATGAGGAAATTATTTTAGATAAAAATGTCCACAAAAATTCTCTTGAAGGGTTATTTTCATCAAACAAAATGTTTGAATGAATTAGCTAAAGGATAAAGGGCTTGGAATAAGAGTCTCAAAGGGTAAGTGGCCATTTTAAAAAGCTAGAATGGTCTTTTTCAAAATGTTTGAAGGGTCAGTTCAAAAATTTATAAGGGCATGTGTCCTTTGGGGGAATTATTTCAAGACTTTTGCATCAAACAAAATTTCCAAGACATAAAGTTTGAAGAAATTGGTCAAGGACAAAAGTCTTGAAGGATAGGCTCGTAGGGAAAAAAGGGTGATCAAGACAAAATTCCACAAGGGCATTTTCAAAAGGGCTAAAGGTCTAATTCAAGGAAAAAAATCCCAAAGGATCTACTTCATAGGATACATTATGATTGGAAAGGGCCCTTATAAAATTCCCTAAGGGTAACCACGAAATTCCTAAAGGGCAAGTTAGAGGCAAACGGTCTTTTCAAAAGTCTTGAAGGATTTCCATTAAGGGAATTGTTTCAAATAAAATGTTCATAACAATTATGTTGAAGACCCAATTATTTTAGATAAAATGTTTGATGGAATTAAATTAGATTTGGTAAAGTGTTTTAGATGAAATATCCAAAGGAAAGGTCTAAAAAAGGTAAAGGTGTAGGATAAAAGTCCTGAAGGATAGGTGTAGAGGGGTTGAAAGATAATTTAAAAAGGTTTGAAGGAATTCTATCAAGCAAAAAAGCTACAAAAAAAGGCTAAAGGACATATTGCAAAAATCTCAAAGGTAGTTTTGCAATGTAGAAAAAGACATTTCAAAAGTTCTAAAGGGAAATTTTAAAAATGCCAAAGGGCACTTTCTATTTGAAAATAATCCAAAGGGTCTACTTTGTAGGGCATTCATCCAAGACAAAATTCCTAAAAGATCTACTTCATAAAGGCTGAGGGGTAATCTCAAAAAATTGAAGGGA
The DNA here is from genome assembly GCA_037957365.1 of Torreya grandis. NCBI lineage: Eukaryota > Viridiplantae > Streptophyta > Pinopsida > Cupressales > Taxaceae > Torreya > Torreya grandis. The sequence goes on along the minus strand of JARHVA010005578.1, from coordinate 981,297 downwards.
AAGTTACACAAATCCTAAAGGGTAGGTTTAAATGGGATAAGAAGCAATTCTATTGAGAAAAGTGTATCAACAAGATTATATACAAGTATAAGTTTGATTCATGGTAATTATTTTGATAGAATTATTGTGGGTAAAATGTTATAAAGAGAAAATTATATTAGATAAAATTTATGATATGATAAAATTGAAGACCAATTCATGTAAAATAAAATTTTGGAAGAGAAAATCCAAAAAACATAAGTCTAAAAATAATTATCTTGAAGTAATAACCCTGATAAAATAAAATATTTAGTCTATGAAAACATAATATCATGCCATCTTGGCGAAGTACAAAAGGCCAAATCATGATCTTTTCCTAGAATTTGCATAAACATATGGAAGAGGGGGTAAATATCAAGATAATATTCTAAAAAAGTGGATCCCCATTTCCTTATGGATAAAGGGAGTGTTGGGTATACCAAATGGTTAATTATAGGGAGAATACTCCCAAGTATTCAAGAACCCAAAACTCTAGTTTGTAATCCTAAATCAATCATGAAGTGTGCCAAAGAATAATACTTAAATTAAAAACGTGAAATAGACTCCTAAGTTAATTAAAAAAACATACTTAACTTGTAATTTTCTTGGATCTGTGTGTGTCAAATGTGTAATTTATTTAACCCTTAATGTGATGAGTTTTTCAAAGGCTTTGATGAGGCTGTAGGTTTTGTTCTAGTATCTATTAAAGATCAAAAATAAAGGAACCTCAGGCATTGGTCTACTACCAACTAGGCATCTATAGCCCCAAAAAATATATGTTGGATATTTATCTTCTCATTCCATTATTTTATTTTTATCATGATGCATGGTACATTGACCTTATTTCATCATGTGAGCCTTTTGATTTTTTTTGCTCTTTTGAATCCATTGGTTTTTTCTTCTTTTGTTTTTATTTTTCACTTCTTTTGTTTTTGAATTAGAAAGAGAAAACATGGAACCCCAATGAACTGGTATAATTATAAAATAAATCATTACTGGAACATCCCTTTCAATTACACCTATACCCATAATTATCACTTCCAACATGTATTTAATGTGATAAGTGCATTTGATCCAATAAAATAAGAAAAATTTCTAAATTTGTATGAATTACTTTGAGAAAATTCCACATGCTAGGTAAAAGTATTCAATTGTGATACCATTTATAATCATCCATGATTACCCTACCTTCATCATAAAGACTCAAAAACATAGAAATACACCTAATCTATAAACTAGTCCCGAAGTGTCAAGATTTTAATTTTCCCATTTTCCATAAGTCATAATCTCAATTGGTTTGTATTTTAACTTGGTTATAGTTAGATCAAACATAATTTTTATTTTCAAATAAATAAAATAAAAACTACTCTAAGAAAACACTAAAATCTAATCTAGAAAACATGAAATCTAATCTATGAAAGCAAAATACTGAAAGCTAGAAAGATTAATCTAGAAAATAGGAAACTAGTCTATGAAAGTAAGAAATATAATTTATTAAAGTATGGAACTATTCTAATAAATTTGAAAATATAATCTAATCCTATAGGTACATTCATCTATCCCTTTTTACTCAATAACATCAGTAGATGGTACAAACCAGAATTAGTGCTTTAGGAACTATCCATTGAATGGATATGTAAGATCATTGCCTTAGAGGTCCCTCAGATGAAATGTGTTATTGTCCATGATCTCTAAAATTTGGTATGGTTTAATACATGATGGGGAAAACCTGTCATGTTGTCCTTTCTTCTCATGAGATTTATCCCAAAGTAACACTAAATCTGAAATCCTAAATGCTTTGACCTTCTCTCTCTTATCAAACCACCTCTTGACCACATCTTGGTGTTTTTTGAATGTCTATAAGGCTTCAATCCTAGATTCTTCCATTTATATAATGTATAACAACCTTGATTTTTCTTTATCATTTAGTTCCATGTAGTCCTACATAAATTGATAAGTGGGTAATTTTAGCATACTTGGGAATATAGGCTTGTACCCATACACCAACAGGTAGGGTGAATATTTAAGGGCTTTCTTGTGTCTAGTCTAATCTACCCAAACATCATACTTCAATAAATTATGCCAATCCTTAGGCTTTTTTCTAGCTAATTTCTTAATTACATCGATCAAATTTTTGTTTATTGATTCTACCAATCCATTTCAATGAGGGTAATGGTTAGAAGCTGACCTGATAATGATATAATTGTTGTGTACACACTCAATAAATTCTAATAATATTAAATTTGGCCCATTTTCACAAACCAAAGAAATAGGAATTCCAAATCTAGTTGTTCTATGTTCTTTCAAAAAATGAATCACATCTTACACTCTACAATTCTTTATGGCTATGGCTTCAGTCCATCTAGTGTAATAATCTATAGCAGTAAGTAAAAAATTATGGCCTACTAGGGAATTTGGTTTGATGACACCAATTAATTCTAAACCCCATTGGGTAAATGGTCATCTTTCAATAACTTATTATAAAGGAATTATTGCATGTACTTCTCTCTTGGCTAAAGTTTAACATTCATGGCATGTTTTCACATGAGCATGAGCATATTTGAATATTATTGGCCAGTAGTAGCCCATTATTATGATATTATTGGATATGGTATTTCCAGAAGGATGACCACTACCTATCTTTTGATACAATTTAGCTAAAATTTCTTTAACTTCCTCTATAGATACACACCTAAGGTAATTACCTTCATAATTTATTCTATAGAGGACTCCCTTATTAATCATGTAATGAGTAGATATGAGCCTCAAAGATTTTCTCTCTCTATTGAGCTTGATGGAATAAGATCCTATAAGTAAATATTATATTATATCACTATACCATTCTCCTTTAGATACTTGAGCTTCACATATCTCTTCAATTGTGATTCATGGATTTGGTTCAATCATAAGTTGAATAATGCCTTGCCCTCAAACAATCTTTACAGGCTTGATTTCTATGTCAAACTCTTGCATTTTGGCCATCTATTTGTGTCATCATTCTCATATCTCATTCTACGATAGGGTGAGATTAATAGCAGGATCAAGCATGATGGAAATGACTTTATTCCTCAAGATTCAGTGTCAAAACTTCTTCACTACTTTGACAAGGGAAAAAAATTATTTATCAATCATAGAGTACATGAGTTTTACATCTTTTAGGTTCATGATCATAAATGGGATTAGATTCCCAATCTCATCCTTATTTTGTGTGATGATAAAAATAGTCAAATGCTCTAAAGCAAATGAGTATAGGTAGAAATATTTATTAAAATATTGACTAATTAACACTAGAGCCTATGATATTACATCTTTAATGTCTTGAAAGGAATTATCCATTTTATTTTGGTGTCCTACTTGAGCATGGTGTTCAAGAGTCTGATGATCTTTTCAAATCTTAAGATGAACTTATTTACAAAGTGAATCTTTTCAAAGAATGATTTGAGCTCCTTCTTTTTGTTTGGTGGCTAAATTCTTGAAATCACTTGAATTCTATTTGGATCAATGATGATCCCATTCTTGGTGATAGTGTGCCCAAAAATCTTACCTTCCGTCACTCTGAATATACTTTTATTTGGGTTTAGTGAAATAAAAAACCTCCTAAATATTTCAAATATGTATTATAGGTGACTTATGTGGTCTTTTCAATTCTTTGAAAATACATTAAGATCATCTATATAGATGATTATGCATTTTACTATTAGTTATTTGAAAGTGTAATATATGGTGATTTGAAAGGTATCTAATACATTTATTATGTTGAATGTCATCCTCTTATATGCATAAGTTCCCCACTTCATAGTGAACATCATCTTCATTATGTCCTTAGATTACATAAATACTTGATTGTAGCTTGAAAATTCATCCAAGAAGGACATCATTTTAGAACCATGCACTATTTGTATCACCTCATCCAGATAAGGTAAAGGATAACTTTTCTTTTGAAAATCCTTATTCAGGTTCCTAAAGTCCACACATAATCTGATCTCACCATTATTTTTCCTTACTAGGACCAAATTGGCCATCCAAGTAGAATGTTAGATTAGGAAGATGATTTTTGCATTTAAAATATTCTCTACTTGTGTCTAAATCAAAGGTCCTAGAATAGAATTTGACTGGTCTCTACCTCTATCTGAATGCTTTGTGATTTGGCTTCAAGGGAATCATATGAGTAATGACCTATGGGTCATATAATTTTATATCTTCATATATCCAAGAAATGACATCCATATATTCAAAAATTAAATCCTTCACTCACTACATCTCTTCTAGGGTGTAGCTAAGACTAATATTAACATAATGTGGGGTGTTCTCATCTCCTATATTTTTCTTTTTGAAATTTGATTCATTGAATTTTGGTTGTCTTAGTTGTTATGCTTGAGGATCTATGTTGAATGGTCTCTCCAAGGAGACTAGGCTAGCTAGAATTTGATTCTCTTTGATCTAAAGAATTCCCTCTTTGTTTGAGTCCTCTTGATAGAGGTGATTAATGTCCTTGTCATCTTTGATTTGGAATTTGAATTTCCCTAAATTGGTTAAAAATTGAATAATCTATTGGTCATCATTAAAGACCTAGAAATTTTCTAAGTTATGTAGAATAGAGGGGAAGGGTAATAGTTTAATGGAGAACTACTATACCTTAGATTCTTTTAATAGCTCTAGATTATCAATAGCAATAGATAATGAATCAGTGCTCTATTTTTTATCTCTAGGAAGTGCTACTATGTTGAAATATTTAAAGCTTTCAATCACATCCATGATCTGTGCTTGTATCTCTTCAAATAAGACGTCTTACATTGGTATTTATTTTTAACTTGATTAACCATGAGCTCTGAGTTTCCAAATATTGATATTTGCTTGAAATTATTATTGAGTGAAAATTATATTCCCATAACTAAAGCCTCATACATCTCTATTATTAGTACATGGAAACTGTAACCTATATGCTACCAAGAATTTTTTACCTTGTTGATCAATCAGATTGATTCTTATGTCTGATCCTTGATTAGATCTATCACCATCAATGTATAGAGTCCATAGCTAATTATAACCTTTAGGTTCTAGCTTTTGCAGTTGATTTTGAGTAGTAGAAGTATAAATACCAAGGTTGGGAACTAATACTTTACCTCTTCATTCTTAACATTATACTCTATTATGGGATACTTCATTCTTAGCTCTATCAATTTTAATTTGATTTTTAACTCCTCTCTATGGTATCCATATATGATAAAAGTATATAGAGAGATATCCATTAAGTATTTTGTACCAATCCCTCCTTAGTATCAAATTGTAGTCTTTAGGTATGCCCACCACTAGAATATCGATAGTCATTTGGACTATTGGTTCAGATGTCACTTAAATGCAAATATTGTTCAATTCTCTAACTACTAGGACCATTATCTTATCTAGTTGTGAAACTATCCTCTTTGATGGATTTAGAGTGAGACCAAGCTTTTGACATATATATGTAGGCATGATAGTTTTAGATGCTCCAAAATCAACTAAATAGTTATGAATGCTCTTACCGAACACCCATATAGTTAGTAGAAAATGAGGAACATCTAACTTGCTATTGTAGATGACATTGGTTTTAGATGATTTTGATTTGTCTATAAATGCTTTCACTTTTTCCATAGGCACCTTCCCAATAATGAACTTATAGAGTATATCCTTTTGTTTGATAACATAAGATAACTCGTGAAGATTTATATTCACCTTGATCTTCTTCATATCCTTAAAAAATTTATATCCTCCTTTACTTAGCTCATCCTTTCTCTATTACTAATTTTTCCCCTTTGGAGGGGGTGTATTATTGTCTATTTTAGGATTAGGAGGAATCACTATGATATTTTAAGGAGTAAATGTTATGATTAGATGCTTATTTCTTATATTGTATTTACCTCTTTGGAACTGCTAAAAAGCATGAACTTTTTCCATGTTGTCCTCTAACTCATTGTCATCTTTACCTAGAAAAGGAAACTCATTAGTTTCAAAGAACATGGTAGTGCTATAAGAGCTAGGATCTAGATGATGATTAGGTAGATTATGCATCTGATCCTATCTAACCACCTCTCTTTGAAAGATTTTGAATGTTGCATAAAACTCAACATAAATGAGTTCACCATGCTTGGAATTATTTTGAATTATGCACTAATTGGGAAGGGTCATCTCTACTATGTTGATCTAAATAACATTGTTAGGATGTTTAGGCATATTTAATGGTCTATTGTATCTTTGGAATCCAATATTCTAATTTTTTTTAGCCATTTGCATTTCCCATCTTCCTTTGCATATTCAAGAAATCATTACTCAACTTTTGAACCATCTTCTAAATACCATCTAGTTCTACCTTGGTAGAATTTATACCTTGTAAAATAACAGTAGGGAATGCAAGTGCTTATTGGTTATAGTGATAACCATTTCCTATTTCATGATTGTTCAAGTATCCAAAATTTGTATGTGGTATCTATGTCAGTGGAGGCAATGTGTACAATTAGTTTTGATTTAATGTTAGGACATTATGCCTTGCATGTGGAACTAGATTTAGTATTGAAAAAACATTGTTGACATTGGGCACTCTAGGGTCTGAGGATTGAGCTACCTATCTATGGTGATAGCTTCTTTGAATGCTAACGCTAAAGTGTTAGTTATAATTTCTCTTCTCAAGAACATGGCAATGATAGGGTCCATGGCATTCTTGTACATTTCTAGTGTTAATCTTGCCTCTAGTTTATATCTTAGGGTCAACCAATTGTACATATTATACCATATTGAATTAAAATAATGTATGGGCTCATTAGGTTCCATCTTCATGTTTGTGAAGTGATAATATACCAAACTAATATTAGTGACTTGTCTAAACTATGCAAGAAAAGCTGCTTGACATTCATCCTAAGAAGTGATGGAATTTTCCATTAGATTTAAATACCAATCATAAGTAGCATCCATCAAATTAAAATGGAATAATATTCATGCAACATCCTCATCTAAGACATTTATTAATCTTAAATCATCTTTAATAGATTTGATATGTTCTTTTGTTGTCATTACTCCTAAAGGAGAAAAGGATGGTAAGTATTTTTTAGGATTCTAAGGCAAATTGTGCACATCTCCTAGGATGATAATAAAAGATCCAACTAACCAAGGTTTTTATTGAGCAATTTTTTGATTAACAAGTAAAGGGTTCTTTACAAGTAAGGAGTTCCCTACTGGAGGGGGATTATTCTAGACTAGGGTTGTTGGCACAGTTCTAGGTCTCCCATAATTTAATAAGGGTGAGACTAGTAAACCATCCTAGGAATTAAATATAGTCACTCTCATAGGTGATTCTAGTGAAATTATATGCAAAGGATAAATACTAATATCAAGGGTGATGGCCCTCCTAATAATTGTTAAACTATTAGTGTGTTGAAAGGTTACACACTTCATGATTGATTCAGGATTACAAACTAGAGATTCTAGTTTCTTGAATACTTAGGAGTATTTCCCCCTATGAGACACCATTTGATGTACTAAACAACCCCCTTTTTCCATAGGGAAATATGGATGCATTTTTTTCAGACTATGGTCTTGATTTTGAGCCCCCTCTTCTATATGTATTTGCAAATTCTAGGAAAATATCATGATTTGGCCTTTTATACTTTGGAAAGTTGGCATTTATATTATGTTTTCATAAATATTTTGTTCTATTAGGTTTTTTACTTCAAGATAATTATTTTGACTTATGTTTTTGGGATATTCTCTTCAAAACTTTTATTCTACATGAATTGGTCTTTAGGTTTATTGTATTGGATGTTTTGTCTAATGAAATTTGTCTTTGTAATGTCTTTCCCCACAACAATTCTACCAAAATTAATTTCCTTGAATTAGACTTATTCTTATGGATAATATTTCCTTTACACTTTTCTTGATAAAATTACACTTTGGCCCCTACAAACCTACCCTGCGACCTTTCTGGACATACCCTTTGGCCTTTACGAATTAGATATTTTTATACTTTTATCATGGATAAATGCCTTATGAAGCAGACCATTCAAATTATTTCCAAATTACCCTTTGGCATTTTAAAATTTTCCTTTAAAACTTTTGAAATGACCTTTTTGCCTTGCCAACCTACCCTTTGGGCTTTGTGTAATATATCCTTCAACCTTTTTTTTGCATCCATTTTACCAAATATAATTCCTTCAAGACTTTTAAAATTATCCTTCGGCCCCTCTACATATATCCTTTTAGACTTTTGTCACACACCTTTTCCTTTTTGAACCTTTCTTTCATACATTTTTTCTAAGACATTTTCACTGAAGAAATGAACACACCCTTTAGGCTTTTTGTGACTTATCCTTTAGGACTTTTGTAATGGGCCTTTGCCCTATGAAACTACCCTTTGGGACTTTGTTCTTAGATCATTTATCTTATGGGACTTATCCTTTATCATTTTGTTCCATGCACATTTGCTTTTATACCATATGAAGTAGACCCTTTGGGTATTTTCACCATGAAGTAGACCCTTAGGTTCTTTTAAACATACCCTTCGGGACTTTTGTCTCAACAATTTTTTCCCTATGAGCTTATCCTTTGGGACTTTTTTTAGGCATTTTCCTTTGGATTTTGTGACTCATACATTTTTTCTGATACAAAAATATTGAAACAATTCCTCCAAGAGCACATGCCCTTCAAACTTTCTAAACTGACCCTTTAGAAAATTTTAAAATGACCCTTTAGCCCTTTTTAAAGTGGCCACTTACTCTTCAAACATTTTGAAAGTGACCTATTTTTGAAGTGGACACTTACCCTTTGGAACTTTGTCCTAGGTCCTTTTCCCTTTGAGACTTGCCCTTCAAGACTTTTTTCTCAAGCCTCTTCTCCTTCAACCATTTTGTTTAGACATTTTGACCAAAACATCATATCCTTCAGCCCTTTTGAGACCATCCCTTCAATCATTCCTTTGGAAATTTTATCTAATGAAAATGACCCTTAGGGAGAATTGTTATAGACATTTTTTTTGAAATAATTACCCCAAAAAATCTTTCCCCACAAAAATTTTGAAACAATTCTCCCACAGTAATTGTCTCAAGATTAATACTAGACTACCAAGTGGCACCTTTGCTTAGAGAGCATTTCATTATGTTTTGAGCTTAATTTCATATTTTAGCCCAAATCCAAATTGTATTTTATTAATACTAAAACCTTAAGATAAAATATTCATGTATGGTCCTTTATACATATTTTCCAAAAGTATTGTTCTAAGTCTCTTTTTCATTTATGTTTGAAGGAGTAGGGAGTCCCAAGGAAATGACACATGTCAAACTTACAAGATTAAATTTGATAGTCACATAGGTGTCATCTAATGATTGTGAGGATGTTATTTGATGGTCACATAAATGTCAAATTTAACCTTAGCAATGGACTAATCTGTGGAATTAAATTTGACAGTCATGTAGACATCATTGATGATCACAAGGATGTTATTTGATAATTACACAAACATGAAGTTTAACCTCATAAATTACCCATTTAGATTCAAATCAAGATCCTATGGTGTGAATCTACTCGAGACCATCTGATCAAATGATGAAAGATCAATTTGAAACATCAAATATCTATGAGAGTGATAAGTGTCACCATTGTGGAGCCTATACATAAAATAAGTAGGCAACATAATACATAGAACTCAAAAGCCTTGAGTAGCTACCAAGTGGCACACATAAAAAGTAAAACAAAATAGGACATGATAAGAATCAAACTCATGGGATTAAATGATTCAAAGCACTAAAATCTAATGAACCACATTAATCCATTACAAGTAGATCAATGGTGCAAGATCAACATGGATTTTTCAAAGATCTTAAACTCAATCAAGTGTTGACATGTGTCACATTTTAAACGATAGTAAAAAGATAAAACATAAATATTTGGATTGTTATATATTTATCAATAGACATTGGGTCTCACAATTAAGCTAGAGTATGAACACATATGTCTTAAATATGAATGGTGAATATATAAGTGAAGATCTAGATTTTATAAAAGGCATGGGCAACTATGTAACCCACAATTCAAATTAGTCATGGCTGATAGTAGTACCACTAGTTCTAAAACATTGGTAAAGTGATTTTGCTACTTCATGCATATGTATGAGTTATATTTGAAGGTAGATAATCTAGAATATCAATAGGCTATTCTCACATCATATAAAAGGAGGCATGTGTAGTTCTGGTAAATAATGCATATATTTCTAAAATTTGCATACAGTTTGATCTATAATTGTAAAAATTGCCTCTATCTTCTTACACATGCACATGATGCATATCTTTGGCAAAGGCTATTCTAAAAATATAACTAAAAATAAACTCTTATATGATTTTAGACCATATTTATAACTATCACATGTAATGACCTTGCATAAAATTTGAGGATGAGGTGACCCCTTTCCCAAGTCTATATAAACAACTATAATCCAACTTAGATTTTTCTGAAACAATCTTTGAATATAGGAACAACATCAAATTGGATCATTAGTGAATGTGTTTGTGTATTATCTTTCCAATTTTTATGTAATTATCTATTACTTTCATTGGTTATATGTTTCAATAATGTTTAGTGTGAAAAAGTTGTGAATGGATTCTTAATTATTTTGATTGATTTACTAATTAAGGTGTGTAATAACTATTTAAGGATTGGTAAATATATTGGTTAATATATTCAATTTCAAATTGATTCATAATTTTTATTGTGTATGATTACTTTCTTGGATGTAGTTTTATGTGTGTGTAGTAGTTGCCTCAAATACTTCACTAGCCCTAGCCATAATCTCCTGATTAAGGGTGTGCAATAGCTACCCTAAAAGGAGAAACCTTTATCTAAGGTTTGTTAATTTATTAGATATTTATCTCCTTAGACATTTTTGCCATGTCTGATTGTGTGTGTGTAATTGATACTAGCAACATGCATAGGTTCTAAGTGCACTTATCCTTTTAGAAACTAGCCAAGGGAGTGATTCTTTAAAACCATAGAAGCTTTCTTTTCTACCTTACCCTTCCCTCTTTTTTTGATTTTTTTTGAGATATACCCACTCTAGATTAGCAACCAGATGACCATCCAACTCATATAGATATTCACTACCCTTATTAGTAACCACACATTCATCCAAAAAACCTTGTCAAAAACCTGCATGCCCTACCTGCTATTCCATCAATAGGTTGTAATAGACCACATAGTTTCAAATTGTGCCATAGAGTGGTTATTATCTATATTAAGATCCTAAAATTTTAGAGGCTACCTTGTTATAGCTATGGTGTGTATAAAACCCACACCAATAGTAGTGTTTCATTGTTTATATATTTTTATTTCATGTTTTTTATGATTTTTTTCTTTAATTTAACTACTTGATTTACTATGGTTAGATCAGTTATAGATGCCTACATTATTTGTGCACTTGATCATGTTAGTCATAACTTAAATTATAATTCGATCTATATCTTGGTAGAAGCCAATAAACTAGATAGCCCCTATATATAACTAATATCCCATAGTTCCTTTGATCATAGTATATGTTTTCTTAGTACTTACATACCCCTATCCAAAACCCTAGTATTTCTATTCATATGCTTGGATATACAAAAATTATTTCTTATTAAAGAATGTTGAAACCTGATTATGTTTTTCCATATTTGTAAACCCATGATGTAAATATTTTATAATCCTAATTAATTTTCACACATAATTTTAGAGTGCTTAATGACTCAAATCATGCACTATACAATTAAACTAAATGAACCACTAAAAATGGCTTGTAGATTCAATGACAAGATCTCAGTATATCCTAGTATATGAGAACATGATCACAAGATAATGGAGTACACCCATTCTTATATCATGTTTAAAAAATAAATATTGTGGCATAAACCTATTATATAACCCCACTATAATTTTAGAATTTGAAACCAAATGTGAATGTTCATATGACTTTTTTTGAACTTTGAAATTGTGTAAATTTTCTCCTTGAAATAGAAATAGAAATGCATATGTAATGGCATATGCCTCCATAATATGTGCCAATAACTAAATTTTTAACTTTTGAATTTTAATTATGTACATAGTTGAATTTTACTCTTTGAAAATGGTTTATCTCATACATAAAAATCCCATTGAAGTTCCCCCACTTTTGAGGTGAAGGAATTTGCTCCTAAAATTCATTCATCTCAAAATAAAAGTTAATTTTAAATATATATAGTAATATGTTAGCATTAAATTTTATAGCATATGTATATGTGTTATTATAGTGAGGTTTGAATTTTAGATAAAAATGTAGGAGGTAAGGCCTATATAATGTATCATTGAATCTCATATAATTATTATGTTAGGGGTTCATAATATGGACCATGGCATTTATCTAACTCATCAAGCTCAATAAACACACACACGACAAGTAAAAATGATAGAAAGTTAACATAGATGGGCCTGTTGGCTAGATATTTTGTAAGCTAACAAAATTACCTAGGTAGTCATGACATTAAATCCCCTTCATTTAATAATGAAGCTCATGTGTACTTATGTCTACTTATAATTTTATATTTCTCATATCTATTCACAAATTATATAGATTATATGTAAGTTTCTTTATTTTTGGGGTATTACTTTAATCATAGTGTTCATGAACCATAACAAGATGATTTTGTAGCAAGCAGCTATTTCAAAGGATGTGTAAATAAACTTTGGAAAATCAAGAGTGGAAAACTAGAATGTGTGAAGAAAATTTGTACTTCATAATAAGAAATTTTACATATCTTATTGAATCTACACAAGTAAATAAACATTCAAAAGATGATAATATTTTCAAAAAATGACTAAGAAATATTTGAATTTGCATTCAAATTTAAATATAACTAAAAGTTTACCATATTATTCTCCACAAATCCACCAAATGATCTCCTGAGATGCAAAGTTCCATAGAAAATAATTTCTTTCTCATTCACTTTGAACTAATTTCATACAATGAAATTCTCATAAATCTAAACAAAAAGTTTTAGATAGATTTAATTCTGTTGCTTTAGTTATAATTTGTGTGAAAAAATTATCCTCCTCTAGGCATATAGGCTTGGACTTATATTTATACAAAAATAAATGCCAAAATCAAATAGGAGACCACTCCTTCAATTCTCATGTGTTGCATTAAAAAATAAAAACTATTATGAGGCATCTTCTTGGAATTTATTGCTTGTGGCATTCAACAGTTGATTACATGTATCACTTATTGGTCTCTTTGTTTGGATCAAACACAAATTCTTTGCATGTAGTGAAAATCTAGCTTAAGTAATTTGATTTTATAGAATGACTTCAGGTAATGATATTTAGCTAAGTTACTTGAGTCTTTAAGATTTTACAAAAAATTAATCACTTAAATATATTATAAGTTGAAAGAAGAAAATAGAGGAAGAAGTAGAAGAAATATTTAAATCATTCTAGTTCATGAACTTCATTTCTACACTTCTCTCTATATTTATATATCTCTATTTTGAAAACTAATTTCCTTTTTTTTTCACATCTTAATAACTCCCTTTCCAACTTCTTACAATAACCTTTCACCTTCTTGATATTAAGTTCTATAAAACTCTAAAAAACTCATTGAAAGAAATAGGGTGTCACAATCCTAAGAAGGTTTGGGTATTCCTTAAGTCTTCAAGGTTGAAAATTTTGGGTAAGTAAAGCTATCTCAAAAATTTGGGTAATTACATCTATCCTAAAACTATGGGTAAGTAAAGCTATCTCAGAACTCCAGGTAAGAAAAGTTGTTTCAAAACTCTAGGAAAGTAAAGTTGTCCTAGAACTTTGGGTAAGTAAAGCTGTCTTGTAACTCTAGGTAAGTAAAGTTGTCCTAAAACTCTGGTTAAGTAAAGTTGTCCCAGAACTCTAGTTTAATTTAAGTAACGTTTGATGGGTTTTTCAGACTACTTTACTTAGCTTTTGATGTGAAGTAAAGTTATTTGACCATTCCAATTTGAACTAGATAGAGCAAATTGAAATTGTAGGACTACATTACTTATTTTTAATAAGCTAAGTAGCTTGGAGAACCCACATTGTATTGAAAATGAACCAAAACACTTACCTTCTTGATTTTCTAGGAAAGATGAGTAAATGGGGTTTTTAGTGATGTCCTTTGATATATGTTTTCAACCTTATGGATCAATTTTAAGGCAATTGAGAAAAGGAAGAAAAAAAATAAAAAATACTAAAGACTAAGACTATATTTAGGGGACTAGTTTCAACAAGAATAACTGACTCATAAAAGACAAAATGCAAAATTTTTAAAAGGGGTAACCCAAAATTTCTATGTGTGAAATTTCAAGGAGACTAAGGCCCAAGGATAATTGTAAGGAAATGTTAAAATGTCTCAAAAAACATCCATATACATGATGAATTTCACAAATAAGGAACATGTTCAAATTTCATACACCACACATATGACCAAGGGCCAAATCAAGAACATGTTCAAATGTTGTGCACCACACATAGGTCTGAGGGCCATCATAATAAAAAAGAAAATTTGTAATAATATGTACAAGTAAGTAAAATTAATGGAACATAGAATTATCAAAGGTAGTCTAATATATTCATATGTTATGTGATCATATACTATCAAATAATATGTTCATTTACAATATGTAAGATAGAAATGTTACTAAAACATTTATATATAATTAAAAGATCAATAGTATAGGGTTAAAGAATAATAAAAATTTCATATTGTCATCTATGAATAAAATTACCCCAACGTAGAAAATTTAATGGGTAGAGCAGATTTTAACATCTAAATCTTTATAATTACTTGTATTTATTGCAAAATCCTTCACAAATACCCATGATATGTATGTGTGGTATAGAAAAAATATATCATAAACTAATCATGAGGTAAATAACATATTGAAAATATGTAAACTAGATTAAAAATCATGTTCAGGTCCTAATTTTGTATTTTTTGTATAATATGAATGTTTTTTGTATTTTTGACATTTTTAGAAAACAAGGCTAAAACTTAAATGAATCAAGGTGTCTAACATAGAATAAGATGATGGATATATGAATAGATTACAACATATGTCTATGATATTAATATACTTGAAGAGATTGACAATGTGAAACATGATAAAGATGCTTCCATTGTGATATTAGTAAGAATACAATAATAAGAAGGTTATATAGGATTTTGACTGTACATTCTCCTTTTATCAAATGCACAATTGTGGAAAGATGTCACATGTACAAGAAACATAGCTTAAACATAGGATTTTTTACATGAACAATGGTGTTTTTCATATTAAAATTGATTGAGAGACTAGAAATTGGTAGTATTAAGGCTTAGGATTCTAAAAATATAATTTTTGGGTAGAAAATAACAAAGGACAAGCTCACCCAATTAGGATAGTAGTGTTGAAAAATTATGTCTAAGTTTGATGGTTCTATCTAGGCTAAAAAATAAGTTTTTTTTGGTGTAGACTACAACAACAGAGAGGACCATGGATTTTTTTTATCAATGTTAATTACTATTTTGAACTAATCAAATGTGAGAGTTAAAATAGGAGGACCAAGAGGCCAAAAATAATTCAATGAAAGGCAATAGTCTAGAAGAAGGGAACAAGTGATCAAAAATGCAAATAAGTGAAATAATAAGATGTAATGATCTAGAAACTAAATCCATGAGATGCTTCTATGAATTATTTGTATCATGTGTGCTATAATAATCAATTAGGTTTCCATCTTCATGCCAAAAAATACTTTAAACCTTTAAAAATAGTGCATTTATTATAGTCCATACAACTGCAAGTATAGACAAAGTACACCTAAAGAATCTACTTGGAGTTCTTAAGAATGTCCAAGAGGTTTCAAGGAAAACCAAATTCATTTCATGTTATTTAGATGATAATTTACCTCAAGTGATCATTAGAGAGCTTGTTGGTAGCCTATGAGTACTTCAAGGTCTTCAATGTAAACTAATGAGCCAAATTCAAGACTTTGTCATAGTCTAATGGTTTAGAACTTTTCCTTGACACTCTTCAGATGTCAATCCTCCATAAACATACAATATTTTTATTACACTTCTATAAGCTTAGTTGTAGGTGTCATTCTTTAGAAGTTTGAAGTGTCAAGTCCTACATGTTGGATTTTCTTGAACTATCTCATAACAACTTGAAAGTGATTAAACCTTATTGGAAATTGTTTCTCACTGTACTACAAGGTTTATTTGACCTTTTCATAAAATTATCAATTTTTTCCTTCTTATCCTCATATGAAAACCTATGCATAAATATTATCCTATAGAATCAAGCATCTCAACTCTTATTTAAATTTCAAATCACAGGTGTCTATTGATTTATGACTTATCTCTATTTTGCACTAAGTCATGTTTCATGTTTCTAATCATTTTTTCCTTCCAAAACAACTAGTTTTAGGTCTACCACCTATAGGTTTTCATTTTATTTGCATAGGCTACTAAGCAAATTCCAAAGCCTTGTGACACTTTTGATCTTGTATCAACTTAAGTTAAATTCTTATCATTAGCCCCAATAGTATATGGACCTCTTACTCAACACTATGCCATCTTAAATTTTTTCATTTGTAAATGTAGGTTTGTGCATACAGTCTTCTCTTCTATAAGGTCTGTGTATTTAAAGTTTGATCTTATGAATTCATTCATACCCTTTTGATGATCTAATAAGGTATATCAAGATCACCTAGGTTTTTATAAGTTTACACCATGTCTCTCCATTTTCAAATCACCTTCATTACATTTCTCCATTATTATAGGGAACTTGCACACGCAGTCATCAAAATGAGATAGCATTGTGAATTACTTAGAGAAGGTTTTATTGGAGTAGACAATAGAGACATGCTAGTATTTTAGAACATGATAGGAATTAAAATATGAAATGAAACCTTCATTCATCACCTCAGACATTGAAAACCCTAGAACAAATAGAAACTATGATAGTCACTCTACAAACTATGTAAGGGAGTAGCTTTCCTTGCCAAATGGATTATAACACATGATAACCTAGTGGATGAAGGTTTAATATGTTTCTTCATACCTCTAATTATTTTTTATAATTGATTTCATGTAGCTAAAAAGTTTAAACTTACAACTATGTGACCCAAAACTGAGACAGTGGGGTTTTAAATCTCACAATAGAACCTTAGTTCATTATCCAATGTTCATAAATATAATAAGATCAATAAAATTAAAATGGAATATATTGAGGGGGGGTGAATCAGTATATTATATATCTTATAAAACTTTCCCTTTATCAAATTCCACTTAATCAAACATTCAAGATATGCAATAAAACTGAAATAATAAACATCACACAAGAGAGAGAGACCAGATATCACATGGAAACCCAATGTGGGAAAAACCATGGAGAATCAATCTCAAATATATTCATGAGAACAAACCCATAGGATCACCATACCCCTTTGCCAAGTACAAACCTCAGCTACAATTCATGAGCACCAACCCATAGGAGCTTCAAACACCTTTGCCGAGCACCAACCTAGCTACTATTCGTGAACACCAACCCATAGGAGCACCAACCCCTTTGCCAAGCACCAACCCAGTAACAATTCATGAGCACCAACCCACAGGAGCACCAAACCCTTTGCCAAGCACCAACTTAGCAACAATTCTTGAGCACCAACCCACAGGAGTACCAACCCTTTTGTGTATACCACACACCTATCTCTCAATATTGCTATCTCAACAAATGATAGATCAATACAATATCTCCTTCCTCTCTCTCACCTTTTCTCTTCTAATCTAGATATAAAAAATACAAATCATATTCATCTCTCACAATTGCTCTTCTAAGATAGATATCACAATATCAAATCAACCTCTCACATCCACATTACAAATGGCTACTCAAGCCTTTATTTATAGCTTTCCAAATGACCTTTGGTCTTCCCCCTTTGTGACCCTTAAATCCTCATGGAAAATGGCACCAATATTGGATGACCCTTCATATTCAAGCCTTTGAAAAGTCATGTGGTGACCCTTCATGATCAAAAATGTCCCTCCCACTTTTGTCCTTATCTTTGGTGACTTTTTGTATTCCTTAAAGTGTCCCTTCATGAGAAATTTGCCCTTACCCTTTTGTCTTCACTTGGTGACTCTTGGTATTCCTCAAAATGACTCTTCATGGGAAAATGTGTCCCATCCTTCTTTTGTCTTTACCCTGTGGCTCTTCGACTTCTCCATGGGCCCTTATTTTGTCTCATATGCAACCAAAAATATATTCATTAATATTAAATAAATATTAATTCATATTAGCCAAGATATATTTATTACAAACAACATTAAATGCAATGGGGCCTTTATCACCAATAATGTTAAACCTTTGACATCAATGACAATATTTCCAATAATCTCCCCCTTTGTCATTGATGACAACCTCAATCCTAAAACTACCACATCCTATCACCTGCACATCTTATCATCTAAAAACATACAGTAACTCCCCCTTATTGTAACAACTTGTACCTATTCCCTGTACCTATTTTCTACACTTGTACCTGTACCTATTATTCTCCCCCTTTGACATCAATGGAAAAGGGCCTACCTGGAGTTAACACTTAGCTCCCCCTCAACTGATGTTGAACATCAATGGTAGGAAGTAATAGAAATTACTCCCAACTCCTTTCGTTAATCTTTGAGAAGATATCTGATAATGTATATAAATCTTTACCTATCTTTTGAGAATCTGCAATCAACTCATTTGAATATTTCCTTCTAATCTCAAAACCTTCCACATGAAACTTTAAGGTGTATTCTTGATCACATATTAGACTTACACTCAATAGATTATGCTTACAAAACATTCTTAGTCTTGGTTCTACCATTATCCAAAATTAAAGTACCTTTTCTAGCTATCCTGGCAGTGGTTTTATCTCTGAATCTCACTGTACCACCATTTATCTTCTTTACTCATATCTCCTATCATATGCCTCAAACATCTTCTATCAACAAACCATGGCTGATCTTACATGCAAAGCTTTTTGTACCAACATAGAATCTTCAGGTTATTTCTTCTGCCATGAACATGACTAAACCTTCTTCCTGATGAATGGAGCTTTGAAACTTTGATCCTTCTTGATTGAATCTACATGAGTATCCTTTTCTTTCTCTTTGAAACTGTTAGCTCTTTTTCAACATTCTAATTTCTTATGACCATAATCATTTGAAACATTGCATATGCAAGAATTATTCTAATAACCACAAACCATAATACTGATGCAAAATTTTCTTCAAAAATATACTCCCTCAAAAGATATACAAATTAATCTATCAACTCACCTTCTTGTCATGAAAAATATCCAAGACCCAATAGCATCCACCATGCTTCAATTTTTCTTAAAAGTGTCTCCTTGAAGCCTAGAAGAGACACCCCATACAATAGGGTTCTAGAAATAAATCTCAGGAGATTCCCACATCTCCTCTATTTCTTCCTTGATCTTCTTGTGTTTTCTTTTAGAATCCATTTAAGCATGTCTAACATTTTTGACTTACTAACCTTATCATTTATGATGTTCTTCTTTTTCTCAACTTTTGCAACTATCTTATCTTGATAGAGCTCATGCTCAAATGTAACAAGAGATTCTTTACAATCCTTCTTATCTGATTCTTTATCTACTATGGCAAGTAATTCATTTTCACTCTTAACCTCAACTTGATCAACCTTTACTATTTTAGGTCTCCAAACCTGAATTTGTCTTTTCTTATATTTTCTAGAGGCTCTATATCCTTTGACATACCTTGAATATCTCTTTACTTTATTTTGACATAATCTAGCAATATGACCAAGAAGCAAACAATATTTCTCATACCTTTTTCTTGAATGTGACTGAGATCTCCCTTTGACTGATTACTTCTCCTCATACAGTCTCTTGCCTTATGACCAACATGATGACAAATAAAACAACAACCATGAAAAGAATTTGAAAACTTAAAAGCATTGGGCTACCTGATCGAATTCTTTGATTTGCCTTCAAAACCTGCATCCTTCTTTCTTTGGACTGATATTTCATGATCTTTTTCAACCTTGATTATAAGCTTCTCATGATTATCCTTTAAAGAGCCTAACTCAACCTTCAACTGATTACATTCTTCTTCTTTTTATGTTAAAATTGAAGTTACAACCTCTAACTTATTCTTAAGATCCTGAATAAATATCTTATTTTCTTTTACTTCTATAGCCAACTTAGAATCCAAGATACACACCTTTTCCTTAAGAGCCTCAGCCATAGATTTTAACTCTTGATTCTCCTTCTTCAGTTGCTTGGCCATCTGTGCTTTTCCTTTGATCTACCTTCAAGTTGTTAAACCCTTTCTGAAGGAACCTACTCTGATACCAATTTTTAAGCACAGAATATACTGAGAGGGGGGTGAATCAGTATATTATATATCTTATAAAACTTTCCCTTTATCAAATTCCACTTAATCACACATTTAAGATATGCAATAAAAATCAAACAATAAAAATCACACAAGAGAGAGACACCAAATATAACATGGAAACCCAATGTGGAAAAAACCATGAAGAATCAGTCTCAAATATATTCATGAGAACAAACCCACAGGAGCACCATACCCCTTTGCCAAGTACAAACCTCAGCTACAATTCATGAGCACCAACCCACAAGAGCTTCAAACCCCTTTACTGAGCACCATCCTAGCTACTATTCATGAGCACCAACCCACAGGATCACCAACCCCTTTGTCGAGCACCAACCTAGCAACAATTCGTGAGCACCAACCCACAGGAGCACCAACCCCTTTGCTAAGCACCAACTCAACAACAATTCATAAGCACCAACCCACATGAGCACCAACCCCTTTGTGTATACCACACACCTATCTCTCAATGTTTCTATCTCAACAAATGATAGATAAATACAACATCTCCTTCCTCTCTCTCACCTTTTCTCTTCTAAGCTAGATATAACAAATACAAATCATATTCATCTCTCACAATTGCTCTTCTAAGCTAGATATCACAATATCAAATCAACCTCTCACATTCACATTACAAATGGCTACTCAAGCCTTTATTTATAGCTTTCCAAATGAACTTTGGCCTTCCCCCTTTGTGACCCTTCAATCCTCATGGAAAATGGTGCCAATCTTGGATGACCCTTCATATTCAAGCCTTTGAAAAGTCATGTGGTGACCCTTCATGATCAAAAACGTCCTTCCCACTTTTGTCCTTATCTTTGGTGACTTTTCATATTCCTTAAAGTGTCCCTTCATGAGAAATTTTTCCTTACTCTTTTGTCTTCACTTGGTGACTCTTGGTATTCCCTAAAATGGCTCTTCATGGGAAAAGGCGTCCCATCCTTCTTTTGTCTTTACCCCATGGCTCTTTGACTTCTCCATGGGCCCTTATTTTGTCTCATATGCAACCAAAAATAGATTTGTTAATATTAAATAAATATTAACTCATATTATCCAAGATATATTTATTACAAACAACATTAAATGCAATGGGGCCTTTATCACCAATAATGGTAAACCTTTGAAATCAATGACAATATTTTCAACAAGAAAACCCTAGAACAAATAGAAACTATGATAGTCACTCTACAAACTATGTAAGGGAGTATATTTCCTTGTCAAATGGATTCTAACACATGATAACTTGGTGGATGAAGGTTTAATATGGTTCTTCATACCTCTGATTATTTTTTACAATTGATTTCATGTAGCTAACAAGTTTACACTTACAACTATGCTACCCAAAACTGAGACAGTGGGGTTTTAAATCTCACAATAGAACCTTAGTTCATTATCCAATGTTCATAAATCTAATAAGATCAATAAAATTAAAAATTACACTAATTTTAATCCCAAAATATTTTCAAAATATTAGCTTCCAACTCTGCTTGTATGACCTATATCATTTACCTAAAAATGGCCTTCATGAGCTTGTGAAGGGAGTGATGGAGGAAAGAGAATTATTTAAAAAAATTTGAATTCAAAATATAATAAAAACATGTATTTTACCTATATAATCCCAATATATACCTTTTATATTATTTATTTTGAAATTTAATTCAAGAAATTGGTACAATTGCCCAAAACTCTCTTCTAAGTGTTGAAATCCAAGATTCTGACTTCTTTATGACTTGCTAACATATGTGGAAGTTATGTAACTACTCAAAGGACCTTATAAATATTAATTATATGTATTTTTAATTTGGTGGGCCTTAATATACATTGTAGTTAGTCAAAACCCTCTTTTTCTTTCATTATACTTTACCTTAAAGTCCACAAAAGAACCTTAACTTATCCAAAACATCATGAAATGCTTAAAAAGGTGATTAAGACATAAAATGACCTTTAAGGAAACATAAATACCTATGACACATCTTTATCAAGTTTCATTATACCATGACATGATTAGACTACTACAAGACCAATATAAGACAATACCTTAATTTCTCCAAAATTACCTTAAATAATGCTAATAAGGTTTTATGAAGACTTTTTGAAGGATATTAATGCATGAAAAAGATATGAACAAGGTTAAAAAAACATGAAACTCAATTTTTCACCTATATGGGTTGACATTTTGACCTTGGGGGTCAAAATTAGTCAACAAATTAATGATTCATAGGGGTAGCATGCATGTTATGCCAAATAGACTAGTAGCATTATCCTTCCATTGGGAAATGGAGTCATTTTCACTCAATTTTAGACATGATGAAACCTTAACCATGATAAAACAAACTTATTTGACCTAAAAACACATAAAACAAATACAACACACACTAAGTAAAGGAAGAAAACACACACATGCTATAAAACACTTAGGGAACCTAACAACATAAGCAAACTACTATGTATAAACTAACCTGCCAAGATTGATCTTCCTAGATTAAAATGGAATATGTTGAGATCATCCTCTTCATGAGATGAGTAAGGATATGAAATAGTCAACCTCTTGGACCTTTATTTGGTTGATATTATCTTCTTCTTGGTTATTAATCATCTTGGTAGTTCTTCAAATGAATCATCAACATCAAACATGTTCCCAATGAATACCAATTCATCTTAATCTTCAACCTTTAACTCATGTTGATGTTCTATGATAGGATATCTCTCCAATGTGACCATAGATGAAACCTAAAATTTTGATGACTCTTTAGGATCATGTTTTTCAATGTATGCACTTTGATCAATGTCTTCTTGAACATGTTTACTTGAGGCTACAATTTGGTCATCTAAACTCACGAAGAAGTTTTCAAGTTATTTCCAAAATTAAACCTATTCTTGGCCACTTGAAATGATGTCAATTTGGATCCCATTCTTATCATTCTCTTCAAAGATTATAGGATTATCAAATGCTTCAATTGGAACATGATCCAAATGATTTTTTCCTTCTTCAATATCTTCCACTTTCTCATTATGTTAAACATGGCTAGTAAACAAAGTTTTTTAATGAGGAATTACCTCATACTAAACTACAAATTTATTCAAATCCATCATGTCCTCATTAGTTTCTTCAATATTTACATAATGATCCATCCTATTAGTTTCTTTGTCTTGATATTTAAGAGATCCACTACTAATGAACACTTAATATCTCCCATGAAGTCATGGTATAATTGTTATCATGAACTCTCTTCATCTTAATTTTCAAGGGATGCCACCAATTCTTCATGATTTATTGGAGATGAAACCTCATGAATATCTTCTTGAAGGCTTCTTTTTGATAGTTCCACTACACTTAACTTCTTCAACTCTTTCTTGCCACCAAAGATGGGATCATCATATTCAATGAAGAAAGGAAATTTAAAGCTAAGATTTACCTCTTCCTCACCTATTTATTGATTTTATTTTGTAGCTGAAACCTCATCTTCTACCCTCAAAACCATAGGATCTTATTGGTAAAAGGAGAGGGTGGGAGGGTAGGATGACTCTTTGTAATGTTTGAAATATGAAAATATATAATTCCAACTCAAGGGTTTATATTTAGGCTTACTAAAATGTTCTTAGAGAGTGGTAAAAGGATTAATTGGCATGACTTATATCATATTATCTCTTTCTTGGTCTTTGGGAGTCATAGGAGAATACTCATTCACAAGAGTTGGCATGGTGTAACTGAGAGTCATAGTCCAAGAAGGCTTCCAAGATGGAGTGATCTTGGGTTCTTTGGGAGAAGTGAGTATCACTTGAGGAATGATTAGAATCAAATGAATTGGAATATGGATAGGATATGATGGTTGAGATTTCTTGGGTTGGACCTTTTTCTTTTCCCATCTCACTATCCTACTATCCATGAACTGGATTATGTACCTTATCTATAAACTTTCACTTATTAGGACATATTGGTTTTATTTTTAAAAAAATTCCCACTCTCCTCTTGTAAATTTTGATGATTATTTTAACCTGTGAAGGAGGATAATAGGAATAAGGTGATCAAGTTCAACTCTTCTATCCATCTTCCTCATCACTATTTCATTTTTTTGCATTTTTATAAGTAGTTGGTTGTATTGTTCTCTTCTATATTGAATTTGTATATCTCTAGAATATTCCTCAAAATTTAACTCTTGATGATAGATAAATTTTTGATATTCAAGGTCTTCTTATTTCTTATAGTTTTCCCTCATCCTATGATTTTATTTCATTCGATTCTCAAATTCAAGGATGAAATTCATATCACTTTGTTTAGGCTGATGAGGAAGAAAAAAACTTTGACAAGGCTAATTGAAAGTATGCATAGGAGGAGGAGGGGAATAAATGCTATGATAAGGCTGGTATATAGTTGAATGGCTACTTGATGATAATCCATGAACATGATCAGTCTGATATGAAAATTTTTCAAGTGTGGAATATACATTTTCACCAAATAGAGATTGATAATGCATACCATTTTTTTTATTTTTGGGTAATTATACTACTTATGCTAGCTGTATTTCATTTGGAGCCATCATTGATGTTGGTTTAATGACTCAAAAGTCTGGTATTTTGAAGGAAAACACCAAAAATCCTTCAACCTCTTTGGACCTTAGTCCCATCTAACATGCCAAAACTATTATCAATCAAATTTTTACACCTTATAAGGTAGTTCAAGCCTTATAAATTTGATGTAACATAGATACACATCAAATTTGTGGTTACCTTATTAGAGAGGTGAATCTCTAGGTTAAAGGGCTAGCGCCCCTTGATGAATTAGTTAGGCTCAAACACTAATCTACCACTTGCTAAGAAAAGGGAGAGAAACCTACTCTAATGGAGGTGATGCACCAAATATTATTTAACCACTACCAACCAGCTATAAATTCACTTCAAATAAGAAATTTAACTACACATGATAATAGTCCAAATCTACCTCTCTACATCAATGTTTCTCATGAATTTTATGAAGAGTAATTGAGCTATGAAGACTATTCAAGAGGTCATAACATGACACTATTGAAAATACCATTCACTAAACACTTACACCTTACTCTGACACTTCAAAATACCACACGAATGATTCCAATCTAAACATGAATGCTAAACAAGGATAAGCATGCCAAGGAAGCAAGACTATCACTTATCAAGATCAACTAATCAATTATGTAGATTGAAACTAGTCCATGCAGAAGGTAAAACTATAATATTATCATTGATCAAAGGATTCAAATGGTCATGAATTTACCATACCTAGGTAGAGGATACAATCTTAGCCAATTAAGACTCAATATATAGATAAAGTGAGATAAGAAAGAGGAAATGGAATAGGAGAGATAGAGAGACAAGTATCCAAAAAAATTTAAAATAAGAAGGTATGAAACTACCTCATTAGGTTTTCAAAGACAAGTTTTAGTTTTCTAAATATGTTATTCTACTCCAAGTGGTATAGAAGTTTCAAAATTTGCTTGACACCTTTCCTAACTCTCCAAAACTACCCTTTGACTTGTCTTGTGTAATGATAAGTTTCCTTATTGATGGTCATATCATATTGATATACATATTTTATTTGATATTGAAACCTTTCATTATATCTCTTAAGGTTCCCTTTGACAGATCACTTCATTCTCTTTCTAGGTGTATTGAAGTCTCTTCATCTCACTAGGCCAATCTTAATTACAAGTGACAAAACTTGAGTTCATATTATCTAACTCATTATCTCTACATGTATGACCTATTCAAATCATATCATAACTACAAAAATTCATTTGGAAGTCTCAAACTACCCCCAATAACTCATTTTATACCAAAAGGCCTCATTTACCCTCATTCCTTATAACCCTAAAAATGTGTAAACCTCCTTGTGTATAATATTTTAAAAAATTTATTGAGAAAATAATCACATATTTGAGGACCTAGTATCCCTTTATAGATTCATGTCAAATTTTATGTCTAGACTTTGAGTTTAACTACCTTTTTCTACCTTTCTTAATTAGGCCTCTTTGCCTAGAAACCTAATTTTCTACTCCAAATATCTCCCACACCTATGAAACCACCCAAAATAATTTAATTCACTTTACCTAGGATATCACCAACCTCCATGAAAAATTTGAGGACATTGGACCTTGTGAAAGTGTGAGAACCATGAAATAGCCTTAAGACCTAGTCTTATTTAAGGCATGTTTGAGACTACCATAAAAAATGGAGTTTGTTTGATCACTTATAGGATTTCCTATGCATATTTTTTGTCTTTAATATATGAAATACATCTCATTTTACCTCTCCCAATATTTTCCAAGTTCTAAATTATTCAAAACCTTAAAAAATACTTAAAAACCTTGAAAAATAATACATCTATTAAAATATTTATAGCTATAAGTACAGATAAAGTATTCTTTGAGAATATGATTGGATCAGTCAACAATTTCCAAGAATTTTTATGGTCAACCCATGTAGTTTCATATGATTTATAGGCTCATTTCTCTCAATTGGTCATTAAATAAATTGTTTGTAACCTATGAGTGCTTCAAGGTCTTCTATGTAAATTAGTGATCCAAATTTAAGACTTTGTAATCATCTAAGGGTTCACAAATTTTCATTGACACTATCAATATATCATTCCTCCATAAACATAATATTTTTTTCTTACACTTGTATAATCTTGGATGAAGATGTCATTCCTTAGAAGGTTGAAGTTTCAAGTCCTACATGTTGGCTTTTTTTGAACTAGGTCATGCCATCTTGAAAGTGATTAAACATTATTGGAAATTATTTCTCACTACAATAAATGGTTCCTTTTCCATTTTCATAACATTCTCATTTTATGCCTTCTTATCCTCTTATGCAGATGTGTGTTTAAGTATTAGCCTAAAGACTCCATCATCTCAACTCTTATTTAACTCTCAAATCATAGGTGAATATTAATCTTTGACTTATATATCCTTTACACTAAGTCATATGTTATGTTTATAATCAATTATTACTTCCAATATAATTGGTTTTATTTTAATATGAGGACTTACTGGTATGTCACCTATAGGTCTTCATCTTATTTGTATAGGCTATTAAGTAGTTTTCTAAGCCTTGTGACACTTTTGATATTATATCAACTTATGTCCAATTCTTATCATTAACCCCAACAGTCTATGAACCTTTATATCAACACTATTCCATCTTAAACTTGTTCATTTTTATATGTAAGTTTGTGCATACAGTCATCTCTTAAATAAGGTATGTGTATTTAAAGTTGGAGCTTATGAATACATTCATGCCCTTTGATGATCTAATAGGGTATGTCAAGATCACATAAGTGTTTATAAGTTTAAACTATGTATCTCCATTTATAAATCACCTTTATTACATTTCTCCATTATTTTAGGTAGCTTGTACACATAGTCATCAAAATGAGATAGCATTGTGAATTACTTGGAGAAGGTGTTGTTAAATTACACAATGGATACATGATGGTATTTTTTAGTATGAAATGAATTAAAACATGAAATGAACCCTTAATTTATCACCTCAAACATTGAAAACCCTAGAATAAATAAAAATTATGATAGTCACTCTATAAACTATTCAAAATAATATCTTTCCTTGCCAAATGCCTTCCCACATGTGTCAACCTAGTGGATGAAGGTGTAAAATGGTTCTTCAAACCTCTGAGGATATTTTCCAATTGATTTAATGCATATAGTGAGTTCACACTTACAACTATGCTTCCAAAAACTAAGATAGTGGGGATTTGAGTCTCAAAAAATCATCTTAGATCCTAAGTGATTATTCATAAATATAATAAGCTAAATAAAATTACCAATGAAATAAATTATAATCCCATAGGGGTTCCCAACTTTGGACAAAGTCTTAGCCTCTAACTCTTCTTGTATGGCCTATACCATTCACCTAAAAATGGCCATAATGAGCTTGTGAAGGGAGAAATGGATGAGAGAGAGAGTTTTTTGCAATTTTAATCCATAAAAATTCAATCCAAATATTAATTTAACTTATATAATCCCAAGAGACACATCTACAATGTTTTCTTTAGAAAGTAAATTTAATAAGTTTGTACAAGTGCCCAAAACTCTCTTATAAGCATTTAATTCCATGATTCTGACTTCTTTCTAACTTGATAACATATGTGTTAGTTATTTAAATAATTTAAGGACCCTGGAAATAATAATTGTATATATTTTAACTTTGGTGGGCCTTAGTATACATTGGAGTTAGTCAAAAACTTCTTTTTCCTTCATTAATCTTTACCTTAAAGTTTACAAAATAATATTAACTTCTCCAACACATCATGAAATTATTAAACACAATGATTAAGACATAAAATTACCTTTAAGGACACTTAAATACCTATTACACCTCTTGACCAAGTTTCATTGTACCATGACAAGACTAGACTACTACAAGTCCAATATAAGACATTACTTTAATTTCTCCAAAATTACCCTAACCAATGATAATAAAGTTTTATGAAGTATTTTTGAAGGCTATTAAATCATGAAAAATATATGAAAAAGGTCATCAAAACATGACACTCAATTTTTTACCTCTAGGGGTTGACATTTTGACCTTAGGGGTCAAAATTGGTCAACAGTACTTATGATCAAACATTCATATAAACACCATCAATAGGATATGTGGGAGGTGGAAGGGGTTGAGGAAAGACATATTTATTACATTTATTTGACACTATATAGTTTCCAAACTTACATGTTTGGATAATGACAACATGGACCTTGCTAGAGGGATTGTAGTTATCACCATACTGAGACTTAAGAAAGAGGATATGGTATCTTGAATATATTACTACTCTTTCTCCCATGTTATGTTTGACTTGACAAAATATTTCATTAATGAATCTTGTGTAATTTTTTTCATGATTATCTTATCATAGTCATCAAAGATATCTATATCATCAATTATAAAATACATGAAAAATATATTGTAACAAATGAAAAAATGAGATGCATAGAAATAAAGAGAAAAAATTGAAATGCTAGGATGAAATTTAATAAACCCTAGGACCAAATTTTTAAAACCCTATAAGGTTGAAACCCTAAGGAAAACTTAGGGTTTTACAAGGTTTGATCAATATGTGGGTTCACCAAAAATTTTATCTAAATTTGAATTGATATTATAATTAATCCTTAATTATTTAAATTGAAAAAAATAAATTAGGATGATGTAAAACACACTTATAAACAAGAAACTAAAAGTAAGAAATATGAAATGATGAAATAGAATGAATAAAAAAAAGACTAAACTATGAAAAAGAGAGATATACTTAGATTTTTGACACATTCATTTTACTATGTTGATAGGAAAAATACATAAATAGTGATAAAGGTGAATACCCAAAATGTTCTTAAAAGTTTATCCACATATTATGTGTAGATAGGTACACCTAGTATGGTCAATAATGATGGGTGATGCTGTCCTAAGCTGGTGTTTCTATCTTTTTGTAAAATGTTGGAAATTAGGGTACATCCATGTGTGACTATGTAATATATTCATGTTTTTTATAATTTTTTCTTTTATGTTATGAATATAACCAAAGAATATCCTCTTGTATTTCAAACTCTAACTTCCTTCCACAAAGACATAAATAGATCTAGAGTAAAAATGGGTTGATAGTTAGATTTGTGTTAGACATTAACACCATACTATGATGAGCATTTAATACATACAAATACTCAGAAGAGGGATCAAAACTCTACGTATTTATCCCATAAGTTCTTTGTGAATTAATGTTCGTTTGACTATATGAATGCATCTATAATTGGATTGAATACTCGATCATGCTTAGCTATGGATGCATAAAGTTAAATTCAATCCTAGCTCATGACTACTTGAAGTGATTAGAAGCTAATTTGGAATTTATAAGAAATTTTTTCTAATGTGCACTTGTGTAGATAAGCTCTTGTGATAATATTGATAAGCTTACCTAGATGTCTAAAATGAAACAATTGAATGTGATGTTATAGTGGTTGAATAAGGTAAAAGACTGTTGGAGAGTTTATAAAAATTAAGATTGACCCTAAATGTGTTTTCCATTTTTAATTTTAATAGTTTTAGAGGGAAGGATGGGAACATAAAATAGGGATTTTTAGGTGTTCATGCCCCTTTAGTAAAGGTGCTAATATTTGCATCTAATTAATATCATATATATGTGTGAAGGTGATTTAAAAATTAATATAATTTATTTAGGTGATATTAGATGGACTTATAATATAAATAGGTCTTCTCTTTAGTTTATATTAGGTCAATTAGTGAAATAAGTTTTATTTAAGTGCACATATCAATTAATGGTAAAAGGGAAAAAATAATCATTATTAAGTATTCATTACCAAATTTTGGTTAACTGCAAGTACTCTTGTAGAATAATTATAGTGAAAATTGGGTGGAAACACCAAATGTGTCTCCACTATAGTGTAAGAACCAAATGTGGCTCATTCAAGTTTAACCATAGACATTGAATGTCACTAGAATCCAATGTGGCCCACTTGAAAAATTAAAGAAATCACATTGTTGCAGATGGATATAGATTTTATTTGAAACTTATATACCTTTGAAATTTTTGAACTTTGAAAAATTTAAATTTAAAATTTTTAATGTATAAATAAGAACATGAATGAATATCATGCCCCATGTATCTATACGAAATTGATTTAAAATGCCAATTGAACTTGTAATTATTTTTCACATGTCCATGCATATACATCAAGTATATGTGAATATGTACTCAAGTAATTATATAAATTAGTGCATGTGCATGTCATATTCCCCGTTAATATAAAAATTATTAACCATATTTTATATTTAAAGTTTTATATTGGCATAAATCTGAAATTTGATGTTTGTGAGGATTTTAATTCTCAAGACAAGCCCATTGGTATGCCCCCCTTTTGAGATGATAAATGTATCTTAAAAGTGATTGAAATGAAAATAAAACCCTTATAATATGTTAAATATATGATCATGTGGTATCATATGAAACTTTTGAAATGTATTTCCTCATAGTATTGAATATAACATTGAAGTGTGTATGGAACATGTGTTAGATAGATATAACATTGAAATACATAAGTAACAAGTGCATGATATGTATCATGGAAAATGAGAAAAAAATAGAAGAAATTCATAATAAAAATAAAGATACCATAATAATAATAATCAATGATTATACATGTAATGTCATGTAATTTCCATATAATTTCACATATAAGTCCCAAAGGCCACATAAAAGGGACATCTCAATGTCTCACAAATAAAGAAGGCAAAGAGACACACTCAAATTACATTATGATAGCATAAAAGTATGATAATGTATATTTTATACACACAAGGATAATGGACACACAATAAGTAATCAAGTCCTAACTTATCATGTAGTGAATTAATAATTTGAAAATAAGCATAGAGCAAATGAGACTAGTCTACATCATCATCATCATCATCATATATATATGATGATGATGATGTTGACTAGTCTCGTTTGCTCTATGCTTATTTTCAAATTATTAATTCACTACATGATAAGTTAGGACTTGATTACTTATTGTGTGTCCATATATATATATATATATATATATATATATATATATATATATATATATATATATATATATATATATATATATATATATATCATTGTTAAAAAATAGTGTATCCATATATCACAATGTAAAGTATGAGTGGATATAAAAATATTTGTACCATATATATCTCAACATGATATAAATTTTGTGGATAGATATAACATGTTAAAGTGTTCATAGATAATGAAGAGATGCCCCCATCTTAGCAAGGTTGTTGGGTAAAAATGGAAGTCTGACATCAAATAACCATGTAATATTATGTCTTGTATTAGACTTACATACCTTGTGTAGAGTATCATGTTTATGAGAATTGAAATATGCTATCTACTTAACATGAAACAAATATCATATTGAAATAACAATGTAACAAAATGAGAAAATGATTTTAAGGGTATACTTTTTTGTTTTTATAGATTTTTTTATTTAAATTATTCTTTTTGAATTTTTTGAAAATTTGAACATTTTTTTAAAATTTAAATATTGGAAAAAGATTTTTAAAGTACCAAGAATTAAGACATAGAAAATAGAATAAATGGGAGGGATTTGAAAAATATAAAACTGTGTGTTTAAGTTCAATGTGGAAAGAAGGAAGCAAATAAATATTCCCCCAATATATGTGTTAATGATTCATAACAATGTAGCATAAATGATTAATATAGATAATAATGGACATGCCCCCAATGGGAAAGAGACTATGTGTGCACATGGATAATGTAGAGTAGATATATATGATCATGTAAGTGCAAAGGAAGCCATATCATGATAGATATGCCATAATAATCAAGTGTAATACCATAAATAATGTGCATTTAAATCATTTTAAGATAATTATTTTGGATTGTTTGAGTCAATTTTAAAATTAAGAGGGCAAGTTCCCAATGTGTATATAAAACCAAGGGCTATAATAAAGCTTAGAATTTTGGGATAGAATAATTAAAATTGAATTAAAAGCACAAAATATATGTATAAATTAAAATGAATGGTTAAAATAATTTATTATGTATGTAATAGGAGGAATTTATGCATAACCTATGTCATAATATGGAGTGACTTCCTATGAAAAGGAAGTGTTAAATGTAGATGCCTATGAATCTAAATAGGGTTCATATGTTTTAATATAACCATTTAAATCATTTATCATATACCAATGTGAGAATGTATACTCATGTGTACTATGAATGGATTTAATTACTTATACCTATGGTGAAGAACTTTGAAAAAACTATGGTGCCTTAGGAAATAAAGTGCCTTAGGAAATAAATACCTCATTTTAAGTGCCACTTTTTCCTTAGGTTAATGTACCATGCTCTTTGGAATTAGATAATTATGTTCATGTTTAATTGTATTATTTTCATAAATATATGGAGAAATGGATATATAATATGCTCATGTGTAACTGGATATGCTTATAAATATATGGAAGAATGGATTATGTAATATACTCTTGAATATTTTTGTAGACTATTTCATTACCATGTTTTTCAATGTATGTTCCAACCAATTATTATGTATGAGGAATAAATATCATTGGTTAAAAAGGATATTCATATTAGATTCTTCTAATTCTAACCACTTCATTACCATTAATATATTTGAGACATTTATGAACTATAGAAGGTATTTTTATAATATTTTATATCCAATGGTATCTTAATAGAATATCAAATAGCTATGTGTTTAATATTGATAATAATGGAGTGGGAACTATGAAAGGTTCTACTTGTAAATGTAGTACTATATTCCCAAGAGTATCTTGTGTATGATCATTAATTTTTTTGACAACTTTATAAGTATCTTTTAAATCTTTATCTGTATAAGCAAGAGAGTAGAGGAATGTTATAGTGCATGCATTTTATCTTTATCCATTATCAATCATAACACTATGTATGGATTATTCTTCAACATATACTCAAATAAATAATTGACATCTATCTAAATCATCATCAACAACTTCACTATCATAAAATTTAATCATAGGAGATGATGTTTTTTTGCTTATAACTATACTATTGATATTATCAAGTGGATACCCATATGTAGAAGGATAAGGTTGAACATTGTATGCATAATGTACTTTAGAATCATTCTTTTTCGGTTTTTCATGATTTAGAAAATTATCTTTGTAAATTTTTATCTTTGAGTTGTCATTTTTTATGGCTTTACCTCTTCAATAAGTGTTTCAATATCAATAATATTCTCATTAGTGAGATCTTAAATATTGTGCTTGAGCTTAAAACATCAATTTTTAGAATCGTTAATACATTGAAGATGGTCATAATATGCATTTATATCAAAACTTCTAGATTATGGTTTTGACATTTCCACTTAAAATTGTGGAGGAAGAGAGATGGAATTTCATTTAAGTATATTTTATAATAATACATGAGGCAATAATGGTAACCTTGAGAATTACCTCATTGATGATGCTTGTAGTTGAAGTTTTATGTTGGTTATGGGATACAATTACCTTTAATCTTATATTCATCATTACTTTCATTGGGTTTGATCTTATTATTTGGATTTCTTAGAGACTTGACATTTTAATTATAAGGAACATTTGAAGTGTATTTGAGCTTGTGTAAATCAATAGTTTTATTTCATGCTCTTTGAATATATGGCATAACTTGTCAAAATATTTTAACTTATCAAACATAATTGCATCTTGGATTATAGATATAAAATTTTGAGTAAAAATATATTGGATCTCAATATTAACCATTTGATTTGTCATTTTTTCTAGCATAGTATCGTATCTTAGAACATATTCATTGATTATTTAATTAAACCTTTGTTTGAGCTTTGAAATTTGAGCATATGATATCTTTTCACCAATGTTGATATAATTTTTTTTTAAAAAGTAATGTTACAATGGATTTAAATCCTTAACCGATTGAAGAGGAAGATCATAAAACCATCTAAGAGTATTCTTTGATATTTCTTGGAAAGAGATTTGTAAACAAATTTTCATTATCTTCATGTTGTATTGAATACATTCAAATGTTGTTCAGGATCAATTTTGACTTCATATAAGGGTCAAGATCTAAAAATCCAACTGGTAATGGATAATATGAATTTTTGGTGCCAAAGGGTAATGCAACAAGGAACACAAATACATGGATGGTCTAGTATGAGGAATTTTCTCAATTTGAGATAACTTAGCTTGTAAGGTAAGAAATGTATACTCAAGAGTAGTATGTATAGATATGAATGTGGGAGTATAAATATTTTGATTAGGCATAGGCATGTATACCTGGTAGAAACCAAGTGATGGTCTCACACCAAGATATGATGCCATGAAAGTAACTAGAGGTGTAAAAATAGGGATGGACATTATAGTAAAAGTGGTAAAATTAGAAACACTATCTTGGGGACCATTATTTTGTTCATATATGGAAATGTATAATAGTGATGCAATCTATTCTAGATGTTTGTAAAGACAATCCATAAATTTTGTTTCATCTATTTCACTAGAATTTTCTTGAGTATTATATTTTGAAATGAAATACATGGTGCACCTTGAAGAGGATGTGAATTAAGTGATGGAAGATCCTTTGAAGTTTTAGATTTGAGAAAATGTGTAACATATGTTTTCTATTATTCCCAAGTCATTTAAAATTTGACAAAATCTATTTTTGATTATGTTTGAATTGGATAATAATAATGACATGATATAGTAGTGTAACCATTTGAAATAGGAAGGCCATGAGACTGGGCCTTTTTTAGTGTAGATTCTTTATTAATTTGACATTGACTATTAGGAAAAATAGACATAGGTAAATGAAATAATATTATTTTACAAAATGTCCACTCAAAGGAAAAATCTCACATTAATTAATTAATTACAAAGTTCCCAAGCTTATAAAAAAATCTTTGACATGAGGTTGGATGTGTACATGAGCCAACCAACTTACGAGTTCAACACATTAACTAGATAACACTACTAACATTATTAACGATAATATCATTTATTTAATACCTGTGACTAAAAAATATTTATGGGAGTGTCTCATTAAGATATAACATGTCCAATAAATTATTTTAATATAAACTAACATAACTAAACAAAATAACTTGGATCAAATAATGCAAGAAACTAAAGTATATGACTATTAATTCATAAAAATTATTTTCCACACTTAAAATTGACACATTGTACATCATGGTACT
This sequence comes from Torreya grandis, assembly GCA_037957365.1. Lineage (NCBI taxonomy): Eukaryota > Viridiplantae > Streptophyta > Pinopsida > Cupressales > Taxaceae > Torreya > Torreya grandis. The sequence goes on along the minus strand of JARHVA010005578.1, from coordinate 945,066 downwards.
GATTAACTAATATTTATTCACATAAAATACCTTTATCCCATAATTTTTAGCATAAATGATGAACATCTTGATGGGCATGTTCATCCCCTCTAACCATTATGTACCGGACTAAGTTATAAAATGATCAAGGTATACTTAAATACATTAATCCACATAAGTTATCATAAATAAACCCATCTAGAGACTATCATGTAATGTGTATGGCACATATCATTGATTCCTAATGACATTGACAAACCTTTGTTCAACACTATTAGTATTAACAACCCCAATCAACTCATACAATAACCAATTAATAATTGAAGTATAATATCCTTCCCTCCTATTAGGAGGGAGGTGAAAATTTAATGTAGTGAGAAATCATATCCAAAAAATTGGTTGTTATTCATTAATGAAATCAAAGAACTGAAGCCCAAAATTGAACAAAAAATGCCAAAATTCAAGCCATTTTTTTTGATATAGCAGAACCATATCATTGAGTTAGAAACTCACTTGATATGGTGAGACTATATGTGATTATAATATGTATTCATTCCCATTTTGACCACATGCCTTGACCATATAGGATTCTTCCTTGTAGATGATGTTTTATAATAACCAAAAGACCTAAGTAAACAAAAGAATCTCTACTAGAGTGAGTTGTGTAATGTGCCTCTACCTTCTTTGTGTGCTTTTGTTTCTAATCTATAGAATAACACACATTTAAAATATCTCCAATACCACCATAATGTAATACCCATATTTGGTACAAACAAAGTTTCATAACATGTTTTCATAGTATTTTGCATATATACATCTTTTGACTAAGAGTTTGATATCTAGTGGCAAAGTCTCATGTAGAACCATTTGGTTCCATCTTATTTCTCTTTTTTTATCTAACCTTGTGGGAATATATGTCATAATTTATCTTTTATCTAGTGTCTAGATATCCTTGGGATTCTTTCCTATGTTTTTTATTATCCTTATGTTTTTAACCTCTAAACACCTATGTTTATGTTGGACACTTACATCGATGTAAGTGTCAAACTATTATGCAAGTGTCCAGACTTATCATTTTATTATTTTACATGTCTTTTGGATGGTGGATATTTGTTTTGTCTCCTTTTTTCATCATATTCTTTAATTTTCATGTGCCATTAGGTCCTAATTCAAAATTAATAGGTCCATATATATACAAAGGTTATGGTTTAATTATACTGCCAAGAAATTTGATAAATCAAGTTTCCAATTAAAAAATATTTTATATTCCAAACTATTAAAGTGCACTATGGTACTATATTGAATATATAAATTACTCAAAAGGTCACTACACTCATTCATTATTTGTGTATACACATAATATTTTCAAACTTATATCGATTACTGACACTTTGTATCTTGTAAAAACCCATCGAGTCTCAATCTCTTTGAATGCATGCCTTAAGGGGTACACTGGGAAAGGGGTGGGAAAATAATTAGTAATTCATAAGATTATTGTCTCTTTTTCCACTTTCCATATACACACTTGTCTCGTAAAACTATTTACCCTAAGCTTATTCTTCTATCTTACCCATTCCAAAAATTTGTCATATCTTTATCCTCCTTGTTCTTGCCTTGACCTCCTTTCACCAGTTGATTTTACTAGGTTGATTAGGTTGACCTTGTATAGTTTTTAGCCTATAATTACTATACAAGGTTGAATTGGTCACCCCTATACTATTTAGGGATATTTTTCACTTGAATTTTGGTTAGTCCTTTAACCAACCTAGCTTGGGACCTAGTGATTTATCTCCCAAAAACATATAGGGTGGGCTGGGTCAACCCTATATTGCTGACATATTTAGAAGGATTTAGGGAAATATCTACCTATATATACAAGTTCATTTCCAACCATTTTAGAATAGATTAGTGAATAATAATAAGTTTGAATGAACATCATTTTATTAACCATTCTACTTGAGGAATAAAGCTTAGGGTTGCATACTTTCTTTAGAGATACAGATATTGTCTTGTGGAGAAGTATTTTGGATGCATAGATAGGTTATGTAGCCTAGAGCTTATTTTTCTTTGTTATCTTTACATATGACAACAATCTATTGAAAATCACCATGGCCAAGGGAGAGATTGAGGCTCGATGGGTTCATCTTCAAAGGTAAGTATTCTTAACTTTATTTATCATTTGTAAGAGTAGATAGATAATGAAATTGTGCTTCTCTTCCATGTATTAGAATTTTTTATAAATTAACATGAGTATATATCTTTTATGCATGTTTAATTTAGTTTTTTCTAACCCCACTTTGTGCCACAAACTCTGGTGAGCACTAGATTAGATTTACTTTCTTGTTATTAGAATAGAGTGAACATTAAATCTAATATGCTTGTAGGTTTTTTACATGATTATGTTAGACTATGAGATTTAGAACCCTTCCTATCATGGTGTATTTTGAAAAGTGACCATGTAATCAGGTCTAATATATACCCATATTGGTCATGTTCTTTCTTAATAAATGTATTCCCAATCGAAAGTGTAGGTATGCTCTATCTTTTTCAAGCCAATATTGATTTATAGACATGATGAATTTATGATTGTATACATTTTGGTGAACCTAATGTGAACTAACCCCTACAAGATTTGTTTACCTTATTTCATTATTTTTCATCATTATTTTTATCATATATTTTCCATACTAGGTCAACTACATCAACCTAGCTCTAATTTATGTGCATAATCTTTTAGTTACAAACTACTAGATTGACCCTATTGACCTAGTACAAGTTTTTAGCTTTTTATAAATCTCATCCAGACTACTAGGTCAACCCAGTTGACCATGTATATTTTTAGGCACTCAATAGTAAATTTTTGAAAAGCTTGATTGACCCAGTCGACCCAGTTAGCAAAATTTGTAAGCATATATCAAGGTTATTGAATAAAAATATCCATTTTATTTATCTCTAATCCATCAAAGTTCTTTTCTATCTCTCTCTCTCTTTCTTTACAATCTTTCATTTTATAGTTTGTAGTCTTTAAATCTACCCTTGCATAGTCAATTGGATTGACCCTGTTGACCCAGTTTTGTGTTCTAAGTGTTATTTGGATAACTGGATCAACTCTATTAACCCTATTCATTTTCAAACTTTGATTCTGTAGTATAGGTTTGACCCTGTTATATATTTTTTGCATATACTATTGACTATATCAAAATTGCACCTTGTTTCAAAGTTGGAATTAACCTTATATGCTAGTAATTATATCACACTTTCTTTTATTATTTATTACATGCTTAGAATAGATCACATAACTTAATTAGGTGGTTTTCAATTAATCATTTATTTTCACTATTTTATATTTTACACACACACAAACAAATCACAAAATATAAACAAGCATTTTAACATTTTTCTACTCGAGGCTAACCTACTTTGATTTCATCACCAAGGGGGAAGCTGAATTGATAATCTGGTTAAGTATAAAACATGGTTAATGGTATAATTTTTCTAAGCACCCAATATCCTTATTGTTTTAGTGCATGAAATGAGTGGGTAGGCCCTAATACCAAGCCTATATAATTACCACTATAGATCCCTTTCAACCCAAACTACCTAAAACCATCCTTAGATTGCTTTCTAGTTCCTTACTTATATCTAGCTTCCTTACTTAGACAAATTATACCATTAAACATTCAGGTTAACCAATTAGTTAGATCTTTACTTTTCAAGTTGGATACTTTATCTTTGCTCAATTATATTTTATATTCCAAACACTTAGATTAGACAACATTAGTACAAGGTTTTATGTTGTGTGCCTCAATTGGATTATCTTGTGTTGATCCGATTGATTGTTTGTTAGCCTTCAATTATTTCTTCTTAATTTACTTTCAAAATTCATATTGCTTCAGTTCATAATCTATTATAGGCTTCTTAATTTTCCCTATATTTTGTACTATATCAACCTAGTCAATCTTGTACTTTTTTATATCCTTTATTCACTATACTAGATTGACCTAGTTGACCTTGTACTATTTGCAGACCCTATTTTCTCTTTTTCTAGCCTTTGTTTATTATGATAGATCAACCTAGTTGACCTTGTATTATTTACAAACCTTATTTTTTTGCTAGTTCAACCCAATTGACACTATCCTATTTTTGCATTTCTTATTTCCTTACTTTCTCATCTCTCTTAATTTCCCTTCATCATGGACTTTTTATTTGATTATAATACCGAGTTGCAATCAACAGACATGATAAATTTTACCAACATTCATAGGGTATCCCATAGATAGAGTATACATCCTCTCTTATATGATAATAATGTTTATATGACCACTCACATATAACTATGAGACCCCTCCTAATACATCTTCATAGCATAATCCTCTATTCCCATTAGAATACCAACTTGAATTAGAGTATACCCCTGAAATGCTCTTCTTTATCTCTAAATTTCCTCAACATCAAGGAAAATATCCTTATAATATTTACAATCTTATGATTAGTGGTCAATCTTAAGAGTCTCATTCACCTACTCCTACATTCTCAACTGGATTTGGGGGTATCACTTTCTTTGATTCTTAGCCTCTTCCTTTTATTATGACCCCTTATCATACCATGAACTCTTCTTCTCTAACTTATTCCACCTTCATGTTGATTATATCCACTAACATGGTAGGTTTTACATCTAGTGGGCCTCTCATAAGATCTATTATCCTTAATTCTTCCACTAGTGCATCATTTTCTACCTAAGGTAATCATGTTACTAGTGCTTCTTCTTCTCAACCATTCACTAGTCTATCTTTTTCTACATAAGCAAATTTTTTACTAGTGCCTCACATTCTCATAATTCCTCTCAAGATCTTATCAACACCAATAGTGGTACCCAAGCCACGAATACCAACACTAATGCTTCTAAAAATGTTAATCAAACACATCGACTATTGTTACAAATTCTCAATCAAATGAATACCTTTCAAGCTCATAACACAAATCAAATGATGATAATGAAAAACCACCTTCTCCATCTTCAAACTCATCCTTAACCAATGGCTTGGGGCACACATAACCAAAATGTTTCCCCTCATCCTCTTTGAGACTCTCAAGGCAATCTCATTTTTTAACCTCCTTTGGTCAATAAAACCATTAACCATCTCCAAAATGAACTTCTCACTACTCAAATTTCTAATATTGATATAAGAGGTATCACATATACAATCTATTATAATGGATCAACTGATCCCACCCTTCATCTTAAAACATTTGGAAATCCTTATAAGGATTAGTTCAAATTGAACACCTTTGTCACTACCAAACATTCAACCAAAAATCTCATAGGTGATGCTTTGGTTTATTACAATGAACTTAGAACTCATTATATTACTAGTTTAGAGGATTTAGTGAATGCCTTAGTTCAAAAATTATAAACTAGTGATCTTCTCAAAAACACATTGGCCCACTTCATAAATTACAAACAAATTGAAAATGAAACCACTCAAGCCTTTGTTAAAAGGTGGAAAACTTTGTCAAACAAATATTAACATAACATGGATGATGATAATTTATTCCATCTATTTACCAATGCCCCTTTTCCTAAACTTCAATATTGGGTCCACACTCTTTCTCCACATACATTGGAGGAGGTTATTGACCAATGTAAATGATAATATTTCCTTATGCATCAATTTAAGCCACCCTAACCTTATATAGTTCCTCATATCTTAATTAAGAATAAAAATCACAATGTTACCAATGATGGTGTTACATATTCTTATGATATGTTTCACAATGTTCAAGTTGTCATTCCTATCCTGTCATCGAAACTATCTCCCCATTCTCAATAATATACCAATCCTCACTTATCTTCACCAAAAAACATTAATATTCATAAAATTCTATCCTCATATGAATTTATTAAGCATCTACCTAGGCCTCTTCCATGAGAGATTGACCCTACCCATCCTATGAAATATTGGTATGATCCTAACAAGTTTTGTTCATTTCACACTAGTTGGGGTCATTATTATGAGAACTGTAGAAAACTTCATATTTTAACTATGGACTTTCTTATTGGTCCTAATTTTGATCATGATTCTATCATTCAAAAGCATCAACAAGATTATGAAATTTCTTTCAATGATTATAAATCACACAATAAATCTCAAGCCTTGAAATAAGTCAATACTCATTTGGCTATCTACAAATATTTTATTCTTAATCATCAACCTATTCAAGAAAACCAAGACAAAGCCACCCCTTCTACCAATAATTTATAAATTATTTTTTAACCCACTTTCGAAGAGAATATGGTTAACATGACTAATATGTGAAGTTTGGTTGATTTTATCGGTTCCCAACCTATCTACACTCTTCCTTCATTTAGAACATATCATGTTATCCAGGATTATTTTCTAACTCATTTAAATGAGTTGGGGAAAGATGGCCTTATTACTTTTGATTATCCAATTTTTTATTATTCCTTGGATAACACTTCCTTTTCTATTTCTACCACTCTTCCATCATCTTCTAACACTAATGACAATCAAATTTATACTTTCTTCTACCAATTCTAAAAATCAACTTGAACCAACTACTTCATCATCACAACATAATTTTCAACCTTGTTTCAAACCTTATTCTTATAAAAAAAATTATAATTCACTTTGGTTCCTCCTTTTGAGGACCTCCTTAATAATTATGCACCTATATATAATAGTCTTTTTATGGGTTATGATGAGTGGGATACGATTGTGAATGTCACTAATCTCCCTAAATAATATTCCTTGAGATTATGAGGACTTATCCACATCATAGAAACCATCTTATGCAACTATTATTCAAGATTAATGTCCCTCATCCTCCCCTAGTATGATGAGAGGTAACCTTATCTATATTTGAGGATAGTATATTAAAACAATGTGAAGAGATATCTATCAACATTGATGAAACTATGGACACTTCTCTTCCCTTAAAATTTCCTATTTATTCTATGATTCTTGATGAGATTCTAATTCATGTAGATGATCCTCCCTTATTCATTAGTGTTCAAATATGATATATCCAAGTTAAGCATGCATTGATTGATGAGGGTTATGGTAATTGCATTGCATCTCTTGACTTTCAAAATCCTTGGATATTTAGAATGCAATATAATGTCTACACATAACACCTACCAAGGATATGATATAAGGAAAATACCTCCTCTGGGTTGTGTGTGGCTTCCCATTGCTATCTCACCTATCATTTCTCACATGAAGGTGATGATCTTTAACTTTTCCCTTTCTTATAATATCTTACTTGGTAGGCCATGGACCAAGCATATGAGAGTCATTACTTATTTTAATTTAATTCATTAAATTCCCTAATAATAGAGCCATTTATAGGATTCAAGGTGACACTAACCCTTGAAATTTCAAACAATTCCAAGACCATGGTGTATTCAATATTCCTACTCTTGAACCTTTTCCTAGTGTTCCATTTTGTGAGTCTCAGAATCTTAATTTTCCCATTAATTCAACCTGAGGTTGAAATAGACCTCCCAAACTCATTTGGAACATTCCCTCTAACCTCTTATATTCTAATGATTAATATCATAATGATATTAACCTAAATATTAAAACTTATGATATCTCACCTTACCTCATCTCGCATCTTCCTACTTCCTTGCAAACTCATTCTCACAAGATTCGTTGTGATGATATTCTCGTAGTGTTAACCAAGAATTATAATTATATTCACCACACTTCCTAAGATTATAAGGTCATCCCTACTTATTTCATTAATCTTCATACCCTATATTATGATGATGGTTATTCCCTAGATGATCCATTCTTACGTGGTCTTGTCCAGGCCCATGATGCTGAGATTGTATGTTATCATTCTTCTTTACTTGAATATTTTTGCATATATTCCTATCTTCCTTAATTTATAGTTCCTAATTTTAGTATTTTTATTCTATATCATATGGTATATATTGTTCTAACATCTCCATTTTTTGATAATCATCATAGGAATATGCTCATAGATCATGCTATGATCGGGCCTTACCATTTTTCTAGGTACCCTGATCATCATAATTGGTTTACTCCTGAGATTAGTACAAACCATATTATACCTTATATAAATCTAAATCCTACCTCAATAGAGCCCTTATTGTAACCTATTCCTTATCTTGATATAGTTGATCCCATTCTTACTCATGCTATAGTTGAGCCTATTCCTACCCTACTCTCACTGAGCTTACCCCTACTTCTCATCTCATTACTCCTTCCATGGAGCCTAGTTCCATTAATTATCCACCACCACCTTCCCATACCTCATATGGTTATATTTCCTGAAAAATGGTTTGATGAGTCCTCTTCACTTTCTTCCACATTTGTTACACCTCCTTCTATGAGTGCTTCTCCTAAGACCACTCAAAAGTGTATTAATTGCTTCCATGGGAGAGATAATCATTCTTCTACCCATTGTCACAAGTTGTGATATTATATTGATACCTTATTTCCTTCCTCTCCTTCCTTAGATAAATCCATACCTCCCCCAAATTTTCTACCTAAATATATACCTAATTATGGTGAGGTGTATTATCTATGCCACCAATGTGGCACCCATCACACTGATCATTATTGCTTCCTTCAACAACACCTTAAGGACCACCTTATAACTATTATTGTACCTTCTTCCATTCCTCCCATAGGTTTTCCCCATAATAATACTCATCCTTCTTCTTCCATGGTTCCACCTCTAGTGGATCCATCCCCTCCAATGGTCCCTTCATCACCTTCTATGCCTCCACCTATGATTAATTCACCTGTGGATCCTTCTCCACCTATGAGTCCACCCATGGATCCTTCTCCATTGGTGATTCTTGCATCTCTCATAGAACCTAATCTTATGAATTCTATTGAGAATCCCTTTCCTAATTTACCTCCTTAGCATGATACCTCAAGCATTCCTACTTTTTCAGTTGAAGAGATTAGAAGAGAAGTCTTTTCTTAGTTTTCATTAAAGATTGACGAGACATTAGTTGTAGTTTGTATCCAAATTCATAGAGATCTATCTGATGTCTTGGATAATATTTTTGGACATATTTATTATTATTTATGAGCACATGCATGGTGATTTTACATTTACATTTTTATTGGACTTGTGCTCCAATTTTATTTTTACATATCTATTATATCATTTGATGTTGTGTCAAATTCATATTTTTCATATATAGTGATTTTACCTTATATAATATATCTTGATTATATTATATTTTATATTTACATATAATTATCTTTCTTTATCATTTCTTTCCATTTCTTTCTTAATTTTTAATTAAAACTCTCTTCTTATATCTTCATGATTGTTTCCTTTCTTATCTCTATTTTTCATCTATTACCATGTGATCATTTAGAAAAAAATGAATCTAATTCTACTTTCCTTTCATCATTACACCTTTGGATCCCCTTTTTCCCTTCTTCCTTTTTCACAAACTAAGTATATACATGGTGTAGACTTGAGATCACATGCTCATTATTTGTTAAGCATAAAGTGTCCCAGTCAGTCTTTGTCTTTGGTTACTTAGCTTCATTTAACCTTAGCTTAAAGTTAATTAATGTGTATCACTACATCTCTCATGATTGGTAATTCCAAATCCATAAAAAGTTAAAATCCAAATAATTTAAAATAAATAAATAATATAAAAGGCAAAAATATTCTTAAAAGTCAAATCACACTAAAAGACATGATTCAAAGCACATCTCTTTTTTATAGTTGAAGATCAAACTCCACACTTGGCCTCATGATATATATAAGGTATTTTAGGGTATGGTAGGCCAATGGATTATAAAACAATAATAAAAAAAATCTTTTTGTGTTACTTACTTTCTCATACAAGTACACAACATTTGTAGTAGACTGACGACTCTGTAAGGGGTCTTGAAGAATGGGAAACACATCATGGGAAGGTAGGTCCATTTTACCTTTTCTTATACCAATATACCTTCATGATTTTATCTTATTAGAATGATTATATGCCTATGAATCTTTGTGTCTATAGTGGATAGGTTTTTTTTATACATTAATGGTCACTAGTCACTTAGTGTCTTCTCAT